>JAJOOR010020141.1:0-28554 GCA_036250505.1 Solanum acaule | reverse complement strand
ATATAATATAGTAATTCTCCAGCATTTTAGATTATGACATGTTTCGAATTCCATCGAGCTTTCCATTTTGTTGACTATATCCAACATAGACTTTTGTAGCTTCTACCCTCATAGTGAAGCTTCCCTAGCTATTTTACAGACACTGCAACGATCGAGATTCTTCATATTCTAAGGTTACGCTAACTATGAGGATGTGTTTCCTAAGGGTAAGAAAAAAAATGGAAATTATGTAGTGCATTGATTGAGCCTGACTCAGGCTGCCTACATATCCCCAAAATAGGAATCAGATCGTAAAGTAGTTCGAATACAAGTGGGAGAAGTAGAAGTATGTAATGCAATGACCGAGCTTGACTCAAGCTGCTTACGTATCCAAGTGGAATCAGGTCGTAACGTAGTTCAGATACAAATAGGAAAGTGAAATATATAAAATGGAATGACTGGGCCTGACTTAGCCTGCCTACGTATCCAAGTGGAATCAGGTCGTAAGGTAGTTCAGATACAATAGAAAGTGAAAAAATGCAAGGGACCAAATCCAATAAGGATTGCCTATGTATCACATAGAGGGAATTCAGGTCGAGCGTAGTTCTAAATACATGGAAATGATGATTTTGGGTTTTCTAAGGGAGACCGGATCCGATGTGGGTTACCAATGTACCCCGCTGTGGGAAGCCAGGTCTAGACGTAGTTTTGTTACATCAAAAATGCAAAAGTACTAGAAATAAGCGCAAATCTTGAGGTCTTCAGATGTAGTATTTCTTGATGGCGTCTAAATTGATTGGCTTTGTGCTCACTCTGCCGTCCATTTCTGCTAAATTTACCGCTCCTCCAGAGAGTACTTTATGAACCATGTAGGGCCCTTGCCAATTTGGTGCAAATTTCCCTTTGGCTTATTCTTGGTGAGGAAAGATCTTCTTCAATACTAACTGCCCCGGTGTGAACTGTCAAAGTTTGACTTTCTTGTTGAATGCTTTGGTCATTATGTTCTGATAGAGTTGGCCATGACAAACTGCGTCCATCCTCTTTTCATCGATGAGCATCAATTGTTCATGCCTGCTACATATCTATTCTGCATCATCCAGACCAACCTCTTGGATAATCCTTAAAGATGGTATTTCCACCTCGGCAGGTATTACTGCCTCCAAACCATAAACCAACATAGAAGGAGTCGGCCCAATTGATGTTCTAATTGTGGTGCGATAACCCAGTAGGGCATATGGTAGTTTTTCATGCCATTGCATGTGACTGTCCACTATTTTCCTTAAAATCTTCTTGATATTCTTATTTGCAGCCTCAACTGCTCCATTCATCTGTGGTCAGTAAACCATGAAATTTCGATGAGCAATCTTGAACCTTTCACAAGTTTCCCTCATAAGATCGTTGTTGAGTTTGGCTGCATTATCTATTATGATTGATTCTGGAATTCCAAACCGACAAACTATGTTGTTGTGAACAAAGTCTGCCACTACCTTCTTAGTCACTTCCTTGTATGTCAAAGCTTCAACCCATTTTGTGAAGTAATCGATAGCCACCTGGATGAAACAATATTCATTTGATGCGGGAGGCTCTATGGGTCCAATAACATCCATGCCCCAACCGGCAAATGGCCAAGGGGAACCCATCACATTGAGCTCATTCGGTGGAACCCGAATAAAATCTCTATGCACTTGACATTGATGACACGTTTGCACATACCGGATGCTATCTCTCTCCATGGTCATGAAAAAATATCTGGCTCTTAAAATCTTCTTTGCCAAAGTGAACCCATTCATGTAAGGTTCACATGGTCCTGCATGTATTTCTTCCAAAAGCCTTGTCGCTTCTGTGGCGTCGACACACCTCAGCAATCCTAAATCTGAAATTCTCCTATATAGGATTTCTCCGTTAAGTAAGAAATGATTGGCCATCCTCCTCAAAGTCTGTTTCTACTTGCTTATGGCATTTTCAGGATATTCTTGTGCTTTTATCAATCTTCTGATGTCATAGTACTAGGGTTTTCCATCCAGTTCCTCATCTACATGAAAACAGTATGCATGTTAATCATGTATCTCTATATCGATAGGATAGATGTTATTCTTGTCCGGATGTTGAATCATCGAGGACAATGTTGCCAAAGCATCGACAAACTCATTTTGAGCTCGAGGGACATGCTTGAACTCAATCCTTGTGAATCTCCTACTCAATTCTTTTATGTAATGCAGATAAGGCAGGATATTGACATTTTTAGTGGTCCATTCTCCTTGCACCTGATGAACCAATAGGTCAGAATCTCAAATCACTAAGAGTTCTTTGATGTTCATGTTGATTGACATCCTGAGTCTGACAATACAAGCTTCATATTCCGCCATGTTATTGGTAAAGTGAGACCTAATCTTGGCCGAGATTGGGTAATACTGACCTGTTTTCGAAATTAAAACTGCTCCTATTCCAACTCCAATAGAGTTTGATGCTCTATCAAAGAACATCCTCCATCCATCATATGACTCTGATATGTCTTATCCTACAAACAAAACCTCTTCATCAGGGAAGTAGGTTGTGAGCCACTTGTAATCCTGGTCCACTGGGTTTTCTGCGAGGTGATTATCCAAGGCTTGTCCTTTAATCGCCTTTTGTGTCACGGACACGATATCAAACTCGCTCAACAAAATTTGCCACTTTTCCAGCTTACCTGTAGGCATTGGTTTCTGAAAGATGTACTTGAGTGGATTCATTCTTGAGATCAAGTACGTGGTGTATGCAGAAAGGTAATGCCTAAATTTTTGTGCGATCCAAGTCAAAACGCAACATGTTCGTTCCAACAGGGAGTATCTTGCCTCATATGGTGTGAACTTCTTGCTCAAATAGTAAATAGCTTGCTCTCTTCTACTTGTCTCATCATGCTGCCCCAATACACAACCAAATGCATTATCCATGACAGATAGATATAATAACAAAGGCTTTATGGGCTCTGGTGGGAACAATACTGGTGGGTTGGACAAGTATTCTTTGATTCTATCGAAAGCCTTTGGGCATTCCTCTGTCCATTTCGTGGCAACATCCTTCTTTAGTAATTTGAATATGGGTTCACAAATCACTGTGGATTGAGCTATGAACCGATTGATGTAATTCAGTCTTCCCAAAATACTCATCACGTCCTTCCTGGTGTTGGGTGGAGGTAGCTCTTGGATTGCCTTTACCTTTGATGGATCCAACTATATGTCTTTCCTGCTAACGATGAATCCTGATATTTTTCCCGCGGGTACTCCAAATGCACACTTTGCTGGATTCAACTTTAGATTATACCTACGTAACCTCTCAAAAAACTTTCGTAAGTCATCCAGGTGGTCTGAACTTCTTCTGGATTTGATAACGACATCATCCACGTACACTTCAATTTCCTTGTAGATCATATCGTGGAAAAGGGTATTCATGGCCCTGATGTAGGTTGCACCGACATTTCTTTAGACCAAATGGCATTACTCTATAGCAATACACTCCCCACAGAATGATAAATGTTGTCTTCTCTGCATTATATTGTGGGATCAGTCGGTAATTTGTGCGAGACAATATCGGTGCTTAATCTTGGCATGTCATCATGAGACCAAGCAAATACGTCAACATACTTCTTAAGCAATTCTATTAACTCTTTCTTTCTTTCATCCTCCAAATGTATGCTGACTCGAGTCTCCTTCACTGTTTTCTCATATCCTAAGTTGACAACCTCTATTTCATCCATATTGGGTTTCTTCTAGCTTTCGAATTGCTCGATCTCGTGTGGTAGATTTTCAGGCATCATGCTTTCATCATACTTTTCGTGATCTTGTTTATCGTTTCACCTTGCTCGGTGGATTCGGTACATGTCATAACCATTGAACGAGGATTTTTATTAATATGAGTGCTAAAAAGTGCAAAAGGTAAGTAAATATAAATAGATATTTAAAATAACGAGAAAAAAGTTAAAGAAAAATAAAGACCTTTTATTTCAAATCATTCTAGCTTGTAGAAGAGGCAAGCAACAAAAGATTAGGCATGATTCAAGCCTCAATTTAATCATGCGAATTTTAAAATTTTAAGACTACTTTTCCACACTACCAGGACTTTGGTTGAAACAGGGATGTGGTGATGGTCCAGTTCTGCAAGATTTCTCCAGGTTCGGCATCACGAATGGTCAACTTGATGAGATTTATATATTCCTCTTCTCCTGCCATGGCCACAAACAGATTGCCTATTCCTTCTACGATGCGATCATTACCAGCTTGATCTGGAATCAAAGTTTTTTCTGGTACGAAGATTGTATTAATTCCCCCCCTGTGGACTCTTCCCGAGGCAGGCTCATATCCGAGTTGTTGGTGCCTCTCTGATGCTTCAACTGGATCGGCTCAACTATGCTATTGGACTTTGGTCCAAGTCCACTCTTTGGCTGATACCCATACTTCAACATCTCTGATGCAACCATTTTTGCTATACTTGATAATTTTGTATCAGCTGGCTCTGCTTCCTCACTGACCCTTACGACTTTCATGATTTCCAAAGTGTGAAAACTAGCTCCGTCTAACTCGTCAGCGATCATAATAGAATTAACAGAAAGAATAGGTTGATTGAGCTCCCCGTAAATGGTAACTTTTGTGCGACCCCACTCAAACTTTACACATTGGTGAAGAGTGGAAGTGATGAGTCCACAATTTAGACTCATTTAGGGCTTGATTTTAATAGATTTAGTGTCCTTAATTGCATATTTTGTCTCAATAACTGATGTGAATCCTTAAGTTTCAGGTATTTGGAGTTTAAGGCAAAGCACAGACACTACTAGGCAAAAAGGAACAAGGCAGCTGAAAGAATAAAGAAGAGAAGGCCTGAAGATCGCCCAAACTATTGGGCGAGTAGCCGAATGTCCATGGTTTCGCCTAATATTCTATTGAGCTAAGCCCTGGAAGAGGTGAACACATTGGCGATAGAAAATAGCATTCGGTGGATCTCTGAACAAACATGATACCACCTAAAGTTACAGAATGCTGCCAAATTCAGGGAAATTTCGACGAACAACAGAGCAAGTTGGCGTGTCATCGATCTATTCGACAAAGGACAATCAGGTCGCCAAAGATTGCTGAAGAAGATCTGAACACACACTTATGAGCGAAATAATAGACATGAGGCGATTCGCGGAAGTGTACAACGATCCCGATTTTGGATTGCCTAAAGTTACAGTAGCCGAACCAAGAAAGAGTGAAAACTGAAGGCGAGATACGGAACGATCGGCGCGTCGGCGACATCCGACCAAAGGCTCAGGGGAGGGATTTTTATCAAAATATTCTTAGAGATTTTGTAATCAAGAAGTTTTTTAGTTGATTTCTTCATAAAAATTCTCATTTTTCTGTATTCACTTATGGGAAGAAGAATGGATGTGAGTTTTTCTACTTTTGATATGAGTGGCTAAAACCCTTATATTGGGGTTTTGACCATGAAGCCAATTATTGAAGTTTTGCTAAGTGGGTATTGTTGAAATGCAAATAGGGAGGTTAATTTGAAGTGGGTCTAAATTGCTACTGCATTTTAAAGTTGTTTTGCTTATTTAGTGTAATTGATTCCGTGTTGTGAGCTTCCTCGAGAGAGAAACACAAAACCAAGGTAGCAATCTTAGCATCCTTAGTAGTCGGTTACCCGAATTTCAGCTCGAGAGAGTGAAATTCGAAGTATATCCTTTGTATCTAGCTCGAGAGAGTAGATTTGATGAGGACAAAGGGCTGGGCATCTTACGATCAGTGATGAAGTTTGAGAGAATTCGTTATAGAAAAGGTAATTATTCGAGAGAAAGTTATCTTATATATTGCCCAACCTACTCACAACAAAATGACCCATGTTTGTATCAACATTCACCCTCTAAAGTAAAGTTCGACAATTGGCTGGTCAATTCCCCGAGTTCTACTCTAGTATTTGTTTAATATGTGTTTATTCGTGAAGTTGGATTGAAATTGGCCAAACATAATCATAACATTGAAGGGATTGTGTCAAAGCTTTATTTTTGAATTTAAAGGAAAAACTACTTCCTTGGGATTCGACCCCAAACCTTGGTTGGGTTATATTACTAATAAACGATTGCTGATGCTTAGTATTAGATGAAGTATCTTTGATAACGTTTATCAAAATGGCGCCGCTTTCGGGGAGTAGCATTACTTAGAATTCTTTGATTGAAGGTTTGTCACTCTCAAATTTGTTGGTTGTAGTTAAATTGGTTTTGGCTGCATTGTGTAAGTGTTGGCGGGACCATATAGAAGTGGACATGAGTGAGGAAGAGATAAATGATAGTCAAGCAGGTCATCGTGATGGTATAGACTTCATTAATAGTTTCTACAATCCGGATCAATCGGGTGGAATGGGTGCAATTTGCATCCCACAAACTTATGGGAATGAGATGTTTGAAGTCACTAGCACAACTCTGCACCATCTCCAAATGTGGGGACTATATGGAGGTCTTGATCATGAAGACCTGCATGAGCATGTGAGAAACTTTACATAGGTTTGCAGCCCTTTTTCATTCAAAGGTGGGTCGCAAGAGTGAATTCGGCTACGGTTATTCCCTTTGTCTTTAAAGGGAGAAGCTAATAAGTGGTTAACCGAGTTAACAAACAATTCCATCACATTATGGGAGGAGCTGATTATAGTATTTAACACAAGATTCTTCCCTCCATCAAGGATGATAAAAGTTAGAGATGAAATTCAAGGTTTCATGCGACGGGAGGGGGAATCGCTCTATGAAACATGGGTGAGATTCAAGAAGCTCCTGCTTAAATGCCCAACTCATGGGCTGCCAAACGATTTGTTACTTCAATATTTATACTAGAGCCTCAATTCGGTTAATAAAAGAGTGGCTGATCAATTGGTATGAGGAGGAATAATGTTGCAATCGTTTGAGGTAGCCTCGTTTCTTCTAGATGACATGACTAGAATAAACCAAGCGTGGTACACCAAAGAGGATCAAGTTTCTCCATTTCATTTTAGATTAACACAAGAGCAACTGGATAAAGAGAAAGAGAGGGATGAAAACATCAAAAAGATATTGACCCAAATGGAAGTTCTGCAGGAACACATAAAGGGAACTCCTAGAGTGTTCAGAGTTTAGGAGGGTTCATCCTCAAGCTATTCAAAGCCAGGGGAGAATCAAGGTTGGAACTCCAGAAGAAGTGAGGAGGGTTTCTACCCACGCTATTTGCAGTGAGGTAGAAATTAAGGTTGGAACCATCACAAGGAAGTTGTGCAAACGAGATGCCACCAAGATTTCTCCGAGAAAAATGAGTATTGGAGAAGAGAGGATGAATATGAAGAGAACCACACTCCCTCAAGTGAGAGCCCAAAATCAAGGGGAGGTGCAAGTAGTCCCTACGTGAATGATTTACTTTCGCACATTCTTGATAAAGTTGAAGGCTCGGATGATTTATGGGATGAAATCCGACTTATCATCCTTGAACAATAAAGTAAACTCGCACGCAGATGCAATCAAAGTCCTTGAAGGTCAATTGAGTTTACTTTCAATATAATTGAAACAAAATGTGGTGACAGATGAGGAAGATAAAGGACTGGTCATTGTCACTCGGAGCGAAAAAGAAGTAAAAGGTGGTGTGATAGGTAACGAAGAAGAGCACACGCGGAATGAAGGAAAAGATATAGAGGAAGAAGAGAAAACCATTCCTTATGACATTACAAAGGAGATGCAAAGTGAGGAGGAAAAACACAAGCCATGCCTAAAAGCCAAACAACCTTTACCTAAAATATCTCCTCCATTTCCTCAACGCCTCAAGAAAAAGAATGAGGATGAGAAGTTCAAGAAGTTTCTACCGGTATTCAAGACCTTATCGATTAATCTCTGTCTAGTTGAAGCATTATTGGAAATGTCGGGTTACGCCAAATTTATGAAGGAGTTAGTAACAAAAAAAAGAGCTTGGATTTTGAGACGATCGAAGTCTCTCACAGTTATAGTGCAATTATGACGAAGGAACTGATCGAAAAGAAAGATGATCCTGGAGCATTCACCATCCCGTGTACTATAGGCATGCTCAAGTTCGCAAAAGCCTTATGCGATCTGAGAGAAAGTGTTAATCTAATGCCTTATGCTATTTATAAACAACTCGGGTTGGGTGAACCGCATGCTACAACTATAAGACTCTTGATGGCTGACAGATCGATCAAACACCCAGTGGGAATACTTTATGACATTTTGGTTAAGGTTGACCGGTTTATTTTTTCGGCCGATTTTGTCATACTTGACTATGACAAAGATGCCGATATTCCTATTATCTTGGGGAGGCCATTCTTTGCAACTAGGAGAGCGTTGGTGGATTTTGAGAGCGGGGAGCTGAAATTTTGGGTTAATGAAGATGAAGTCACCTTTGATGTGTGCAAATCAATGAAACATATGAGTGACATTCATGTAATCTCAACTGACGATATGATTGATGAGGCAATGGCTAGTGTGAGCCATCTGATGTGTAGCAAAGAACCACTTGAAGTTGTGTTGGCTAACAATGAAGAGTTTGAGGTTCTAGGCCAAGATGAAGTGGTAGCCGCATTTTCAAACATGGGGGGTATTTACAAAGACTCCAGTGAAATTGGACATCGACTTAAAAAACCAAGAGTGCCGTCCCGCCAAGCCATCAACCGAAGAACCACCAAATGTCGAGCTGAAGGTGTTGCCCTCTCATCTCTGGTATGCTTTCTTAGGTGCAAATAACACCTTGCCGGTGATTATTGCAGCCGATTTGCTTGATTGGCAGTAAAATTGCTCCTTGAAGTATTGAGAAAGCACATGAAAGTCATCGGTTGCACTATTGCTGATATAGTGGGCATCACTACAGGCATATGCACTCACAAAATTCAGCTTGATAGCGATTGTAAACCGAGTGTTGAACATCAGCGAAGACTAAACCCGCCAATGCAAGAGGTGGTGAAAAGAAGAAATAATAAAGGGGTTGGACGCAAGAGTGATATACCCTATTGCAGGTAGCAAATGGGTCAGTCCGGTGCAATGTGTACCGAAAAAGAGAGGAGTCACGGTTGTCCCTAATGACAAGGGGGAGCTTGTATCTATGCGACCGATGACAGGTTGGAGAGTTTGCATGGACTATCGGAAGCTGATTCATGGACTAAAACTGATCATTTCCCCATGCCTTTATGGATCAAATGCTTGACCGACTATTCGAGAGAGGGTGGTACTGCTTTTTGGATGGATATTCTGGCTATAACCAAATATCCATTGCTCCGGAGGATCAAGAGAAAACAACTTTTACCTGCCCTTATGGTACTTTCAACTTCAAACGAATGCCATTCAGATTGTGTAATGCCCCGGCTACATTCCAATGTTGCATGCTATCCATCTTTGCTGACATGGTGGAAGACTCAATGGAAGTATTTATGGATGATTTCTCAGTTGTGGGTGATACATTTGCAGAATGCTTAGAGCACTTAGGACAAGTTCTCCAAAGATACATTGATACCAATTTAGTCCTAAGTTGGGAAAACTGTCATTTCATGGTTAAGGAAGGAATTGTGCTTGGTCACAAAGTATCACAAAAGGGACTGGAGGTGGACAAAGCAAAAGTTGAAGTAATCGAGAAATTACCGCCACCTATTTCAGTAAAGGGGGTTCGGAGTTTTCTGGGACATGCCGGATTTTATAGGAGGTTCATTAAAGACTTCTCAAAGATTGCATTTCTTCTATGCAAACTTTTGGAAAAAGAGGTTAAATTCCACTTTGATGATGCTTGTATGGATGGTAGCTTTCAAATGCCTGAAAGAAAAACTGATTTCAACTCCTATCATCATTAGTCCTGATTGGTCAGAGCCATTTGAAGTGATGTGTGATGCCAGCAGTATGGCATTAGGCATAGTGTTGGGACAGAAACGAAATAAACTTTTTCATCCCATTTAATATGCAAGCAAAACTTTAAACAGTACTCAACGTAACTACACCGTTACCGAACAAGAGTTGCTTGCAGTGGTTTATGCATTTGAGAAGTTTCACGCATACTTGCTAGGTACAAAATTGATTATTCACACAGATCATGCTGCATTGCGTTATCTAATGGCAAAGAAGGACGCCAAATCGAGATTGATAAGGTAGGAGCTTTTATTGCAAGAATTCAACTTTGAGGTCAAAGATAAAAGAAGTTGTGAAAATTAGGTGGCTGATCAATTGTCAAGATTGGAAGGCAGGGCGAATGATGAGCTAGAGATCGACATAAAGGATATTTTTCCCGATGAGCAGGTATTCGCGATAACCCTCACACAAACCCCTTGGTATGTTGATTTTGCTAATTACTTAGTGTGTGGAGTAGTGCCAGATGAACTGAACTTCTACCAACAAAAGAGGTTCATGTTCTATGTTAAGAAATACTTTTGGGATGAACCATATTTATTTAGAGAGTGTGCTAACCATATAATTAGAAGATGTGTTCCGGATGAAGAAGCTGTTGAGATCCTGCATGCTTGCCACGCCTTGCCAGTTGGAAGTCATCACAGTGGTGTACAAACAACAGCTAAAGTTCTGCAGAGTGGGTACTACTGGCCGTCTCTATACAAAGATGGTCAGGAATTTGTCAAGAAGTGCACGCAATGTCAAAAGCAAGGCGGAGTGTCCAAAAGGCACGAGTTGCCTCTGACGCCAATTTTGGAAGTGGAACTATTTGATGTATAGGGAATTGATTTTATGGGTCCATTTGTGAGCTCATTTGGCAATAAATATATCTTGGTGGCTATGGATTATGTTTCCAAATGGGTAGAGGTTATGGCTCTTCCAAACAATGAAGGAAAAAGTGTTGTTCAATTCTTGAAGCGCTACATTTTTGCAAGATTTGGGACTCCGCAAGCCATTATTAGCGATGGAGGATCACACTTTTGTAATAAATGGTTCTCAGCTACATTGAGTAAATATGGGGTGAAACACAAAGTAGCAACACTATATCATCCCCAAACAAGTGACCAAGTTGAAGTGTCAAACTGGGAGATCAAAAGCATTTTGGCTAAGAGAGTGAATGCAAATAGGACTGATTGGTCTCGAAAGTTGGATGACGCACTATGGGCGTATCGCACCGCATACAAAGCTCCTATTGGGATGTCTCCGTATCAACTAGTTTTTGGCAAATCTTGCCATCTACTCGTCAAGTTGGAACACAAAGCGTTATGGGGATTGAAAGCTTTAAATCTGGATTGGACAAAGACCTCAAGGGGGAGAGTGGAGCAGTTAAATGAATTGGATGAATTCAGATCCATAGCCTATGAAAGTTCAGCCCTGTACAAGGAAAAGATGAAGAAATGGCATGATGCTAAAATTCTTAAGAGGGAGTTTAAAGTGGGAGACTGGGTGTTACTATACAATTCCCAACTTAGACTCTTTCCAAGAAAGCTCAAGTCCAAATGGTCAGGACCATTTAGAGTGACAAGAGTATTCACCAATGGTGCCATAGAAGTCAACGGTCAAGAGGGACCCGCATTTAAGGTGAATGGTCAACGCTTAAAATTATACTTTGGAGAATGCAAGGAGATTTCTCTAATTGAGGTGGTGTACTTGGAAGATGCTTGAAAGCACTTCCACATCGTGCCATGACGTTAAATAAGGCGCTTCTTGGGAGGCAACCCAAGTGTTAGTGTTTTCAATAATGTGTGTGTCGATTTTGCAGGAGTAGGGACCATGAGCGAGACAAAAGTCTTCTTGGCGAGTCGCCGAACTATTTAGGCAAGCACGACTTGAGTCGCTTTATAGATCTAAAGAATGAGACTGAGATTCTGGAACATTTGGCGAGATACCTCCACCAGTTGGCGTATCGCCGATGTGTTTAGGCGACCCATTTTTCCTTGCCCTTTCTAATCAAAGCAGAAAATGTTCCTCAAGGATTGACCGGCGATGCTTCAAGTTCATTATTTGAATCACCGAGGTGTTGGGCGATCCATCACATTTTCGCCAATCTTCCTTCTCTGGGAGTGTGGCTTACTGGAACTAAGGGTGATCTAAAGAACATTAGGCGCATCGCTGAAGCACTCAGCGACCATTTCACCCCATCGCCATCTAGGCATTTAGTGAAAATTTCTTGTCACCCTGCTTTACTTATTGACACACTAAATTGCTTTCATTTCTCCATACTCTTTATTATTAATATTTCATGTTAAATTTTGGTAATTGTCCGCTCTCTACCGACATTGAGGAAATTTGATTTGTTTTTGTTGGGGATGTGTAGCCCACTCATAAACCTCAATGAACCTCCTTCTTGTTTCAAAGCCCCGGACTTGTGTTGAAAGAGGCTTTTCTTTTGCAAATTTGAGTATCGGTTTTGATCAATATCGATGACTTGAATAGTGTTCATAATTGAACAAGTATGAATGTGCGGCTACGATGAGAACAAATGAAGTTGCATAAACGATATGTGAACTCTTTGCATCTCGTTGGACTAGCCAATTACTGAATCAAGTCTCTTGTGATGATCGTTGCACACTAGCGAAAGTGTGGAGTCTTATTTGACTTTAGTGTCGATGCCTTGTATGATGAGCTTACTATGAACCATGCATGAAAACGCCCAAGAATTTTCTCTGTTGGTTCGGTCAACTAAGTAAGGTTGTCTCTTGATATGATTTTATGCAACTTCGAAGAGTGTGAGCCAATTTGACATATACCTCTTTTGTGGCCTACCTTGTGAGTGTGTGAACTTTTTTTTGAACACCCCTTGAGTCTTACCTTTCTTTGGAAGAAACCTTGATGAAAACATGACCCTTTTTAAATTCCACTACCCATAATCCTTGTGATTTGTGATTGATTTAATAGCCAACTTAGGCCAGTGTGGTGAAAAGAGAAGGCAAGTCAAGAAATGCTAGAAAAGTCTCTTTTAACCCATGTTTTAAAAAATAAAAAATAATTAAAAAAGTTGTGGAATAAAGTACAAATCAAATGGGGTCCCCGAACAATCCATGGAAAGTGAATAATGGAATGACTTCTGAGAACTAAAGAAAATGATAAAAGAAGAGGAAATGAAGTGTTGTAAGCACCACATTTCGTGGGGATGAAAGTCACTAAGCCTAAATGACCATATATTTTCACTCAGCCCCATTACAAGCCTTGAAAAGACCTTTTTTTATCTTGAGTGAGCTGAAACAATTGTCTATTGGAAAATACGGGCAAACCTATGGGTGAAAGCATGCGTTGTGTTCTTCTTTGTGAGTGTGAGCGTTACATTTGATTCCAAAATTTTAAATTGTTGAACCATTATGTGTGAATACAGAATCATTCTTTTGTGTGAGTGCATTTGATTTCCTTTGTTGAGATTGAACTTGCATTTGAAGCAAGAATAGGGAGGTTGAGATTCTTTGATAATGGTGTGTCACAACTTGAAACTTTGAGTGCACACTTCATCTTCGCATGAGTAAATTGAGTCTTGTGTGTGCATTCATGATTGAGTCTTGTGTAGAACTGTTCGAGACATCCTTTTTGAACGTTGAACTTGGGTTTTACTTGAGGACAAGCAAAAGTTTAAGTTGGGGGTGTTGATGAGTCAACAATATGGACTCATTTAGGGCTTGATTTTAATAGATTTAGTGTCCTTAATTGCATATTTTGTCTTAGTAACTGATGTAAATCCTTAAGATTCATGTATTTGGAGTTTGAGGCAAAGCATAAACACTACTTGACAAAAAGGAACAAGGCAGCTCGAAGAAGAGAAGGCCTGAAGATCGCCTAAATCATTGGGCGAGTAGATGAATGTCCATGGTCTCGCCTAATGTTCTATTGAGCTAATCCCTGGAAGAGGTGACCACGTTGGCGATAGAAAAGAGCATTCGGCGGATTGCCGAACAGCCATGATACCGCCTAAAGATACAGAATACTGGAGCAAATTCAAGGAAATTTCGATGAACAGCAGAGCCAGTTGGCGTGTCTCCGATCTATTCGGCGAAGGATAATTAGGTCGCCAAAGATTGCTGAAGAAGATCTAAACACACGCTTATGAGAGAAATAATAGACAGGAGGTGATTCGCAAAAGTGTTCGGCGATTCCGATTTGGATCGCCTAAAGTTACAGTAGCCGAACCAAGAAAGAGTGAAAACTGAATGCGAAAAGAAGAACGATTGGTGCGTCACCGACTTATCGGCGACATCTGACTAACCTCATCGAATGGTATGTATCAGTCACATATTAGACTTATTTAAATTGATTTTTGGAGAGGAGAGAGGATATTAAGAAACAAGTGAAAAAAATAATTTGGAGAGAGGATACCACGAAAGGCTCTGGGAGGGATTTTTATCGAAATACTCTTAAAATTTTTGTAATCAATGAGAATTTTATCTGATTTATTCATAAAAATTCTCATTTTTCTGTATTCACTTATGGGAAGAAGAATGGATGTGAGTTTTTCTACTTTCGATATGAGCGGCTAAAATCCTTCTATTGGGGTTTTGACCATGAAGCCAATTATTGAAGTTTTGCTAAGTGGGTATTGTTGAAATGTAAATAGGGAGATTAATTTGAAGTGGGTCTAAATTAATACTGCATTTTGAAGTTGTTTTGCATATTTAGTGTAATTTATTTCGTGTTGTGAGCTTGCTCGAGAGAGAAGCACAGAAGCAAGGTAGCAATCTTAGCATCCTTAGTAGTGGGTTACCCGGATTTCAGCTCGAGAGAGTGAAATTCGAAATCTATCCTATGTATCTAGCTTGAGAGAGTAGATTTGATGAGGACAAAGGGTTGGCATCCTATGATCAGTGATGAAGTTTGAGAGAATTCGTCATAGAAAAGGTAATTTTTCTATAGAAAGTTATCTTATATATGGCCCGACCAACCCACAACAAAATAACCAACTGTTTGTATCAACATTCACCCTCTAAAGTAAAATTCAACAATTGGCTGGTCAATTCCCCGAATTCTATCTAGTATTTGTTTTATTTGTGTTTATTCGTGAAGTTGGATTGAAATTGGCCAAACATAATCATAACATTGAAGGGATTGTGTCAAAGTTTCATTTTCGAATTTAAAGGAAAAACTACTCCCTTGGGATTCGACCCCAACCCTTGGTTGGGTTATATTACTAATAAACGAACACTGATGGTTAGTATTGGATGAAGTATCTTTGATAGCGTTTATCAGGAAGGAACCATTCTTGCCATGTGAACCCATGGTCTTCCTAGTAATAGGTTGTAGTTGGATGCTACATCCATTTCTTGAAATAGGATGGGGAATTCAGCTGGCTCCATGTGTAATGTGAGATAGATCTCTCCGATGACACTTCTTTGCACCCCATCAAAAGCTCTAACTTTCACACGACTTGCCCTTATCTCTCCCATATTCACCCCTAAATCACTCAGAGTGGTGAAAGGACAGATGTTGCATCCAGAACCACCATCAATTAGAACTCGATTCACAATCTTATCATAACATTTGACTGCGATGTGAAGCGCTTTGTTGTGCCCATCCCCTTCTGCAGTCAAATCATCATCATGGAAAGAAATCTTGTTAGCTTCCACTATTCTTCCAATCGTTCAAGCTAAGGTTTCACTTGTAGTCTCTTTTGGAATGTTCGCTCCATTTAACATTTCCATCACATCATTCATATGAGCTTCAAAACTCATAAACAGAGACAAAATAGATATGTGGGTTGGCGTCTTCTTCAGCTTCTCTTCGACTGAATAGTCTTTAGGCTGCATCTTCTTCCAAAATTATGCGGCTTCAGCATCGGTAACATTCTTCTTTGGATTCTGTTCTTTTCCAAGAGCTCTTTCATTTAGATCCTCTGGGGCATAACACCTCCCCGACCTAGTCATCCCTTGAGCCACGATAGTGTCGATCATCTTGCCCTTGGCGTGTGCTCGATACTCCCATGGAACTGCTTTTGTGTCATATTCAGGCTTTCTAGCAATTAGAGTGGTCACTATAACTCTTGGGAGATATGTTTGGATAGTCAGAGGTTCCCTTAGTTGAACAGTGATAATAGGTTGTGCCGAAGATGTCATGGCATCTGGTTCATCTACGTCTGGACATTCAGGGCCCCCATATTCTTCATCTAGAGTAACCATGTTGACTTCCCAATTTTCATGGTTTGGCAAGGGGTTGTTGTTGACATTGGGAGGCATCGGAGTGCATTTGATTACTCCTCTCTTGATCATAGACTCGATTTGGTTCTTCAAACCGTAACAATCTTCTGTGTCATGTCATTAGATTCCCGAGTGGTAAGCGCATCACTTGTTTCCATCTAAGTTACGAGGGATTGGATCTAGAAGTTTTCTTTCAATTGGTTGCAACACTCATGATGTCCTCAACCTCTCAAACAATTGGGCATAAGGCTCGGCAATAGGTGTGTAAACGCGAGTATTTCTTGCATCGAGATTTGGATGTGGTCTCGGTGCATATGTTGGTCTGCTTTGGTGGATTGGTGCTTGGACAAGGATATATAGTCTTGGAGGATTTTGGTATGCTGGGGCTCGGGGTGGATTATAGTGTAGTTGGGTATTATATACTGGGTATGGGACGTATGAAGTATGCACAACGATTTGGGGATTGTTGGGGTATTGGTGGGACGGTCCTTCTTGTTGGTAAGTGACAGCTGAAACATCCTCCCTTTTCTTTTTGATTCCTCCAATGGAACCCGAATGTATAGCCCTATTTGCAGCTTGCAATGCGACCATAGACTGAATCTTTCCGAATTTAACAACCTCCTCTATAAAGTCTCCCATCTTGACCAATTCTGCGAACTTTTGGCCCATCATTGACATCATCTTTTCAAATTAGACACCTTTTTGAGCTCGAATAATGTACTTCAAAAGCTCACTCTCATCTAGTGGTGGTTACACCTTCGCGGCTTCGGTTCTCCAACGTCGTGCGTACTCCTGGAAATTATCTGTGGCTTCTTTTATATGTTGGCCAATGAGAATTTGTCAGCAGTAATTTCAGTATTGAATCTGAAATGATTCATGAAGTCCTCAGCCATTTCCTGCCAATCACACTATTTGCGAGGGTCTTGATAGGTATACCAGGTTAATGCTTCTCCAGACAAACTTCGGATGAACAACTTCATCCTCTGCTTCTCACTTTTCTCCCTACACCGACTAACTTGTCACACTATGCCCTTAAATGTGCGTGAGGGTCACCCTTTCCATCAAACATGTCAAACTTTGGTGGTTTGTATCCTACTGGCATGTCAATGTCTGGATGGATGCACAAGTCGTCATAATCCAGACTCTCTGTTCCTCTAGTGACTTTTAAGCTTTTCAATACCTTGCTAAGACCATGAAGTTGGGCATTGATTGATACATCTTCTTTCAACTGAGCATCTTTCTCCATTTTTGCATATTGATCGACCTCTTACGGGACATTAAACACAGCTGACGTTGTGAAGGTAAGAGCTCCAGCGGCATATACAGGTGGAACATGTGGCTCATTGGGAGCGACGACATGTGCCCATAGTATATGCTGCATTGTAGGTTTAGTAGGATCGCAATTAGAGAGGTCAGGAATGGTCCTGACTACGGTTGGAGAAGCTGGTGGAACTCGACCGTGTTGAGTTTGTTCTGGCTGATTTGGCAAGTCCGCAGAAGGCAAGTCTGCCTTTGCGAAGTAGATAGGTGTCTTGAAAGTGGGGAAAGTGGTAGCCGACAGGTTGGCCAGGTCTTGCACTTGGCGTAAATCTTCCCTTAAGATCGAGTTCTTGCTCCACGCGAGCTATTTTCTCTTCATTTTGGATGTCTGTCATGTTTCGAGAACCTTCGGGGTTCTCAATAGGTATCATTATATTTGCAGCAACGCTAACTCGTCTTTATCAATCATCTTTCCTTTGGATTGAAGGCTGTATCGTGATTCAGCCAGTTTGCAAGTCGACACAAATCTACATACTTTGGGGATAAATGATGAAAAAGAAAAGAAAACAAAGAAAAAAAGGGGAAACTATGTTAGTTTGGGAAATATTGAAAGATGTAACAAGTATGTAAGTGTAACACATATATACGCCAATTTGGCGACATTCAAAATGCGTCCTAATATAGAACCTATTTTTGCCTAAGATGGGCCTACGTTGCAATTAGTTTGATAATAAATGATCCATTTAAACACATTTTGGATTTGGAGCAAACATAACTTCATTAATTAAGGTAGTCTTGGATGTTACATTGAGGTAGGCAATCAAAAACCTAAGAAATGAAAGTCCAGGGGTAGCCATAAGGCATACAAGAGGGATAGGCCATACGGCGCTTTGAGGAGAGAGTTTTGAAAAAGAAAGACGACCTACAACCAAGTTGGGGCATCGTCACCATCACCGTCCCCATCATAATATGGCTCTGGGTGGTACTCTGGGGATTTGTCGATCTTCCATCCCAGTTGTTTGAATCTTCCCTTTCATCAAGCCCTATGGAACCATATTCCAAGTGAGTGTCTTCTACTATTGGAGACGATTCATTCTCCATAAGCATCACTCCTCCATATCTAGGGTCATACAAGTTAGGGCCATGCTTTGATATCCTTCTGAATCCTCTTCCATCTCCTAAGTTGGCTATCTAGGATCCTCTTCTGGGTCGTCCTCCATCTCTTTATGTCACGCTCCGAGCTACCTCCGAGATGCTGACACGGGACCTAGGATCACAAGTTATCCCAAGCTAACCCTGCTGGCATGACATGAGCATACTAAGGATAATAATAACTGATGCAGAAGCTAAATCATAAATAAAACTGAAATGATGGGGAATACCCATATACTAAAACTGAATATATAATCTGAGAGTTTAATACAAAAGGAAGACAAACTCAATAACTAAGTTGAATCTAACTATGTCTGAATATAGCCTCTAACTGACTAGAAATGTTGAGACATGCCCTAGCTAAGTCTAGCAAAACTGAAACAAAAGCACTAAAATACTGAAAAGATAACATGGCTATTGTCCTCGAAAAATGAGGACTTACCGCTGATACTGCTGAACTGGAGATCGGGAACCAATCTAATTGTGATCTGACTGCTGGGGACTTGAACCTACATCACAAGAAGATGTAGCGCAATATATGCGTCTGTACTTGAAAGGTACTGAGCATGCAGGATAGAATAAAGCTAAAATAATACATAACTGAACAAGAAATAAAGCAAGTGCATAATCTGGACATGATATAGACAATGAATATTGAACTAACTGAATGAAATGACCAATTTATAACATATTGAGACTAAACACTAACTGTACTGAAAATAGTCAATGCAATACAGTATGACTGAGCTGTGGGAGCTACTAATAACTGATAATAAAACCACATGAGATAAATATGGAGTCCGATGTATATGCCCCATCGAGAGGACCCAATACACCCGGCCACAGGTGTAGAGGCATGCTAGCGTGATCACTAAAATGATGCCCACATAAGGGACTTACAACCTATGTGGCTAGTAGTTCTGGGACTGTTTAGGTACGTTGAACCCTAGTCCAACTCAGCATTATGATACTCCTAATGGATTAAGTGATTAACACATTATGACTGAATTACTGTGATATACTGGATAACTCAAAACGACATGCAAACTAAGAATCCGCATAAATAATTGATAATGACACATTTCAAACTGAGGCATGTATACCTGGAATAACTGAAATATTTGGCCTAGCATATGTAATTCAAGAACTAAAGAACTTCATAGCTAGGGTTCTGAAATTCATGCAATAGACTAAATATTAACATACTAATCTGATTTGGATCATTCTAACAGCTAAGAACCCAATCATGCAAACATTCAAGAAACCCTAGGTCTAGTCATAATAAGGGAATCAAGAAACTGGTTGAAAACTAGGGACCTAATATGTGAAAGGAACCCACTAGTGAAATCCCACATACCTGGTGACGAATTCCACGGAGAAATATTTCAATTTCAGGGCTTGAACTGGAGGAAACTTGATGCGTTCTTGAACTTAGGGTTGGTCGCCTCTTTCTCTCTTTGCACTTCTAATTTTCTATGTTTTTATTAAAGATCTGACTTGGGTAAGTTCCAGTTATGTTTCTAGGCTTAAACTGACTAAAACCACGAAATTTAGGGTTAAAATGACGTAGTTTAGGTGTCCAATGAATAAGGAAAAGACCGAAATAACCCTGACTTAAACTGCAGACGGGTTGACCATGGCCACCTTCACGGACGTGAAAGGGACCACGGACTGTGAAGTCGATCGTGGTCTGGACTTGGTGACTACTAGCTGAGGGTCTGAGTCCACGAGCCCTACCACGGCTCGTGTGAAGGACCACGAACCGTGAAAGTGTCTGTGGTCTCCACTTGCGCTTTGGTCTGGAGGGACTGGCTAGGGGGCTTACTGGTAAGGCTCCACGGACGCCCCCACGGGGAGTGTGAAGGACCACGGACTGTGTAGGTCCTCGTGGTCCTCACTTAGGCGTGGGGCTCTAAGGGGCTGGCAAGTGAGGGTCATTGCCTCGTCTCTACGGGCGCCATCACTGCCCGTCATCAAGACTACAGACCGTGAAGGTGCTCATAGTCTAATGTTTGGGCCTGGTGACTTCCAAGTCAAGACCACGGGCAGGTCTACGGACCGTAGACCCTATTACCATTTGTGAACCCTGTTGTGGTTCAATGCTTCAGGTAAATTTCTTCAAAAAAAATTCTAGGTCTGGTTTTCGAGGTGTTACAATATCTCCCCCTTGGGATCATTCATCCTCGAATGAAGACTAAACTAGCTGAAATGGAGGGAATGAGCTGCAACCCTACCACTAAACACTGAAAGCTGATTTCTGACTGAACTGAGTTCCAAAAACATGCAAGTACGCTGAAAATTCAAGTATAGACTGAAGGAACATGATACTAAGACTAGTTTCATGCATGAATGACTGAAAAACTGAAGAGGAACTATTACCTCAAGCTGGAATGGATTTGGAAGGAAAAAGGTGAGGATACTTGGCTTTCATGGCTGCTTCTGCTTCCTAAGTAGCTCCCTCTATGGACTGACTCTTCCACCAAACCTTGACTGAAGTGACTTCCTTATTTCTCAATCTTCTAACCTGATGATCAAGAATCATTTTCTACCGGTAAAGACTACCAATTCAACAGAAGATTATGCCAAGTTATATATTTAAGAGGTGGTGAGACTTCATGGAGTCCCAATCTCCATTATTTCAGATAGAGGTGCACAGTTTACTGCACAGTTCTGGAAACCTTTTCAGAAAGGCTTGGGTTCAAAGGTGAACTTAAGTACTGTCTTTCATCCTCAGACTGATGGGAAAGCAGAGCGCACTATTCAGACTTTAAAAGATATGTTGAGGACATGTGTAATCGATTTCAAAGGGAGTTGGGATGATCACCTGCCTCTCATTGAGTTTGCCTACAACAACAGTTATCACTCTAGCATCCAGATGGCTCCATATGAAGCTCTTTATGGGAGAAGATGTAGATCTCCTATTGGATGGTTTGAAGTTGGTGAAGCAGGGTTGATAGGACCAGATTTAGTTCACCAAGCTATGGAGAAGGTGAAAGTGATTCAAGAGAGGTTGAATACGGCACAGAGTCGTCAGAAATTCTACACTGATGTTAGGAGAAGGGCGTTAGAGTTTGAAGTAGATGATTGGGTATATTTGAAAGTTTCACCCATGAAGGGGGTTATAAGGTTTGGTAAGAAGGGGAAACTTAGTCCCCGGTATATTAGACCTTACCGCATAGCCAAGAGGATTGGCAATGTTGCTTATGAGTTGGAGCTACCAGAGGAACTAGCAACGGTTCATCCGGTATTTCACATCTCCATGTTGAAGAAGTGCATAGGAAATCCTTCATTGATCCTGCCAACTGAAAGTGTTAGGATCAAGGATCCTGTTCAGATTTTAGATCGCCAAGTTCGTAGGTTGAGAACGAAAGATGTAGCATCAGTCAAGGTCTTTTGGAGGAACCAATTTGTTGAGGAAGCTACTTGGTAAGCCAAAGAGGACATGAAGAAGAGATATCCACATCTCTTTGAATCCAGAGGAAATGCAGAACAAGGTACTAATTTCCTTCTTAGTGCTCTTTAAATTGTAGTGAGCATGTTGTTGTTGTTGTTGTTTGCATGATTGCTTGTTGGGTGTTTGAGTTGATGTTACACCCTTAGCCTAGTAAGAGTAACCTCATTTGAGGAAAAATGTTCCCAAGGGGGAGATATTGTAACATCCGGAAATTTGAAATAACTATGAAGAAGCTTGGAATTGGAAATAGTCATTTTGGAAAGAATTAAAATTCTGGAAAAAATTTGGTTAAGTATGGGAAAAAGTGAGTTTTTGGCCAACTTTAAGCAGTCATAACTCCTAGCTCAGGATGAGTTAGGTGTAGTTCCAGTTATGTTTGCGAAGTTCGTGGAATGATCATTCCAACGCTGCCGTGTTTGCTCGATTTCGAGTTCGTATGAGTGAGTTATACCCTTTGGAAGTTGGGTTGTTGGCACAGGGCAGTTCACCCAAAATTGTAAGGGTATTTTGGTTTTTTCCCTAACCAATTCTTTTGGTTATATTAAGGGTTTAGACTGATTTTTAGATCAGTTTTTCCCTTTTTACAAGAGTGAGAGTGAGGGTTTGTGAGTGGAGAGGAGAAGAAGAGGAGAAAGAGAAGAACAAGCAAGGATTTCGTCGTGGATATCATCGGGGGTGATCCCTATTCAGGTATGTGAGATCATAGTGTTGGGTTGGTTCTTTCCCCCACATGCCAAACTCGTTTTAATTCCGAGAAAAGATTGGTTGTGTTTGTTGAAGTTGTTGGTTGTGTTTGTTGAAGTTGTTGGTTGTGTTGTTGAAGTTCCTTGTCGTCTTGGTACATGTTTCCGGTTGTGATTTCGAGTTGAATCCATTGTATCCTAAGGGGATTTATGATTTTAAGTGTTTGGGGCTGGAAACTTTGAAGTTTAGA
Source organism: Solanum acaule (assembly GCA_036250505.1). Classification (NCBI taxonomy): domain Eukaryota; kingdom Viridiplantae; phylum Streptophyta; class Magnoliopsida; order Solanales; family Solanaceae; genus Solanum; species Solanum acaule. Next base: position 5,722 of record JAJOOR010020141.1, on the reverse strand, counting down.
AGGTTTAGAGTTGGAGAAACTAAGGAGGAAAGTCGAATTTTTCGGGGAAAAGGGCTGGGGCGTCGCACCAGCCAGCGCGCCCCAAAAGGGACTCTGAAGTCTAGCCCTTGGGGCGGCGCGCCATGCAGAGCGGCCAGCAGGCCTCTCTGAAGTCTGAAGTCTGAAGTCTGGCGCCCCACGCCTCTCATAGCGCCAAGGACGCCAATCCTTCCCATTCATTTCCCACTTTTTCATGCATGTTCCTTAGTAATGTACCTATGTTTTATAGTTGTTTTCAACACTCTAAGGTACGTCTAAACGTCAAGAACTCATCCATAAACATATGATCATATACCTTGAATCCATAATCCAATTCAAGGCGAGTTAGGATCAAAGTCAAGTGAAGTTAGAACTCAAGTCTAGAAGTTTTTTCAAAGAGTCTTTATTGAACATTTTAACTTCTTTTTAAGGCTCAAGTTTCAAGTTGAGTAAAGAGTATAGAGTTTCAAGTTAAGCCAAGAGTATAGAGTTGAGTTCATATCTCAAAAGTATTAGGGAACTAAGTATTCCCAAACAAGTTTATAAATGTTTTCACATTTGAGTAAGAAATGAACTATGCTTCCAAAAGAGCCTTTGGGCTAGTTTTCAAGAAAAGGGAACATCGATTCCAAGTGAGCCTTTGGGCTAGTTTTAAAGAAAAGGGAACATCGATTCCAAGTGAGTCTTTGGGCCAGATTTTGAGCAATTATCTCAAACTAAAGAAAGCTGTGTTTAAAACACTTATGAGCTAAAGTATTTTAGGGGTAGTATTGAGCACCGAATTGGGGACGCAAGTTCATATTAACTCAACTCTCCATAAGAACCATGTAGCCAATATGGGAATTAACGAGTCATTCTTTTTAGATGATCACGTTAGATTAAGCTAGTGGATCCACTAAGTAAAGTAAGGTCCTATATCACGGCAAGGTATAGGATGGTCCTTGGGCAACGTGAGGTAAAACGTTGTATCAGCACTAGGGATCATAGTGGTGGTTGTCGGTTAAAGAATCTCCCACAAAAGTTATATTACTTTTATATAAGTAAAGTTGAGTTTGTTATTGTTTTATCATTAACGAGTTAAGTTGTTTACACTGTTTTACAAGCTATTTATCTATTGCATGTGTCTTATTGCTTTATATTGAGTTCGGTTATTCATGAGTTGAACAGAGCCAAGGTAAAAGTTCCTTTGTACTCCTTTCAAGCTTAAGTTGTTGTTTAGCTTTCCAGCTCGCATACTCGTACATTCAATGTACTGATGCCAGTTGGCCTGCATCTTATTATGATGCAGACGCAGGTACCAGGATCAGCATCCAGCACGCCGTTGATCCAGCTGAGCACTCCAGAGTTAGTGGTGAGCCTCCTTATTTTCTGGAGGACCCTGTTATTTTGTGTTCCTAGTTTTGCTTTATTAGGATGTTGTGGGGTCTGTCCCAACATCCATCTTAGTGTTATAGAGGCTTCATAGATAGTCAGTCAGTTAGTTTTGAGTCTCTCATCTATGTATATATGTAAATATTCTATTTTGAGACTTGAGTTGCCTTTTTGCCAGATTTTTATCAATTGGATTGTTTTAAGACCTTTCATTGCTTTGAGTTATTCTATTGAGTTAGGTTTCCGCTGAGTTAAGAAAGCCAGGCCAAGGGTTCGCTTGGGGCCAGCAATGGTCTCCGAGTGCCGTCCCTCCCAGGGTGTAGGCTCGGGGCGTGACAAAATCATCCTTGCAACCCCTAATTAGTGATCACTCTATACAGCCTTTCAAATATGCAATCATTCCGAAATCCATCATTCCACCATGTAAATTGACTTCCTTCGAATTGTATTTTTGCTAAGTCACAAGAAGAAATGCAATTTTCAAAATCTTCATGTTCAGAGTCAAGCGTAGGTAAACCTCCAATTTTCTCCTCCGAATTTAGAAGTACATTCGAATTCCCCAATTAATAGGGGTTGCCCATTCCTTCTGCCAGATGTTGAGGAAGAATGTAATGGAATATTCTTTCTTATGTACTACATTTTGAATATACTAAAGTGGCAAAGAAATTCTGGATAAGACTATGATTCTTTAATAGTAAAATAAGTTTTTCAGAATCTTTGATCATTGTAGAATCAAAATTTGAATTTATAAGGAAAAAAAATCAGGTTTTGTCATTGCAAGTAGATATCGGTAGTGGAATCTTCAATCTTCTTGTATATTTGTTAAGGTGCCCTGAATTCTAAAAAGGCTCCAGTAAACCAATAATTATTTTTTTATGAATATGGTGTAGCATCTATACCCTCTAAAAAGGCTTTTTGGGACTTCACAAATATGATATTCTATATTAAAGCTTTTTCTCTTATAAATTGATTTACGCCTCATGGGTTGAACTCTGATTGATGGATTATTATTCCCATTTCCTTGCCTATTCCCTCTTCTTGAACTTTTTAGAAGCCTAGGAGAGACATCTACTTCAATAGGAAGAGTATCTTGAAATTCCTCAAAAATATCTGATTCTATCATGCTACCTTCTAAATCAATGTCATTTCCTTCTAAGAGATTGTGTGATTCAATATCATGTAATACTATGTTAGGAGAAAAATACATGAGTTCTATTAACAACTTCAACTATTTGAACTGGTTTGGGAACGACCATGATTAGGGGTGTTCACGGGTCGATTTGGCTCGATTATTGGTCAAAATAAAAACGAAACCAATTTAATCGGTTTTTGAATTATCAAAACCAAATCAAACTAAATATAATATACATTTATTGGTTTGATTGTTATCGATTTTGGTTCAGTTTGATTCGGTTATTAACCATACACAATTTCTTCTTTTTTAAAAAAAAAAGACTCATTCAAAAGAGAGAGAAAAAGACAACAATTCATTCAAAATGAAAAATAGTTAGAACGACTAACATTACATAACATTCGATCACTGAATTTACTGTGAATAAAACTTCAAAATTCACCATTTTGGCCTAGAAGGAAGAGACAATGATATTCTTAGTCCCACAAAAAGTTATCATAGACACTTATATACATGAAACCAATAGATAAATGTTCTCGTTTTGGACGTTTTGCTTTCATAAAAATTATAAATAAATTTTGATGAAAAAATATAATATAAGATATTTAAAATTGTTTATATTAATAATATACTATGCATGTACAATAATAAAATATATGTATATAATTTATCGCTTTGGTTCAATTATTTCTTCATTTTTATCAATAAAATCAAAACCAAACCAATTATTATCGGTTTCAAAAATCTAAAATCAAATCAAACCAAACCCAAATAAAACCTATTTATCCAATCAGATTGGTTCAATTTTTCGATTTGAATCGTTTTTTATCCAAACTGTGAACACCCCTAATGATTATGATAAACAAAAAAGGAAATTGATCACTTGTTCAACATATGTGGAAAAACTATAAATGTGTTGTCTCTCCAAACTAGTATAAATATACATTCTTGTTAAACTAATTTTCACTCACAAATATAAAATATTTCCCCTCTCTCACTCAAACGGTTTCTTGTTGAATGGAGTTTTGGTATTTTTTCCCTTTTTTTAAGAGTTAGAGAGGGGAAATATTTTATATTTATGAGTGAAAATAAGCTTAACAAGAGTGGATAGTTATTCTAGTTTGGACATTATCAACACATTTATAGTTTTTCCACATGTGTTCAACAAGCTAAGTGATCAATTTTCCTTTTTTGTTTATAATAATCATGTACAATTTTTATTCTTCTTATTTAGGCTCACTTCTAAAATTAAACCAATGGATATGATAAGTAGAGTTATAAATGTTGTTCATTTCTGTAATAAATAATGTAATCAATAAATGTACTATTATGAAACAAATCAAACATTTGTTAAAAAGATTTAGAGAAGTCTAGTAGGTACACGTTTGGCTAGGTTATTTGAAGTCAAATTTATACTAGTTTGGAGAGAAAAAATAGAGGTTCGAGACAAGATACCAAAAGTAGAAATACCAGAGTTCTACGCAGGAAAACAAGTTATTGGATTAGCTACTATTTTAAATAAGCTAACATCTAATTACTTAAACGAGAATTCAATATGGAGTTATTATTCAAGAGAACAAACAATGATATATTCAAATTGCCGAGAAGTTAGAGCAGCAGATATGGAAGAAATCAGACAATGGGCATTAAGCCTACTAAAACCTGAACAACTATAATGATTATTATAACAAAATAAACAATGACTAAGGACAACCCCCCCCCCCCCCAAATTGGTATCAGAGCTATGGAAAGGAAAAGCAAGTATGAACATAGATAACGAACAACATAGACTAAACTTGATTAAGATAATAATAAAAACCCATCAAGAATTAAAACATAAGCAAGACCGACTTGATCATAACATATATGCAGGAGTTTGCCAGAAATCAATATTAGCACAGAGAAAAACAATATTTACGTTACAATCCGAAATACAGAAAATTGAATATAAACTAAAACACAATTTGAGATGAATAAAGAAGAATTTGCTGTAGATGAAAAAACATACGAAAATCAAGAAGGATTAAAGATAAAAATAATAATTTCAAACCTAGGAAGACGATATAAGAAACTAGGAGATAATTTAACTTTTATGCTAGAAAAAGAATCATTAAGGTTAGAGGATAGTCTCACAGCTATGGTACGTATAGCAAGAGAAAACGAAGAAATAGACAGGAAAAATGAAATAAAAATAATAAAATAGCAACCAAAACTGAAAATACAACAAGTAGAAGAAACGAAAAATGACAGAATAATAGCCTTAGAAAAAGAATTAGCTATATTAAAAGAACTATATGTTACTAAACAAAAAGAAAAAGATCTTGAAACAAAATTAAAAATAGAAATAGAAAAATTTAAGGAAAAACTATGAGAACCAACTGAAGAACCAGACATGACTGAAGAACCAGACATAAGGATCAATGAAATAAACGAAGAGGATCAATCAGAACAAGCTTCAAATATAAGTGAAACCTACACAAAATTAATAGAAAATATTGAAAAAGATATTGAAGTAAATGTCGGAGATATTGAAGATGATAATACTCGAAATAACGAAAAAGAAGCCGGTACATCAGAAGTAAAAAATCCAAAATCCTTAAATCCAACATATTATACAGTAAGTTATGAACAATCTGATAGGAATAATGCTATATGGAATAAAAGGTTAAATAGAAAATGGACACCAACACCAACAACCCAGAATAGTAACTTTTTAGACCCTTATTGTGTGACTGATATAAATAAAACAATACAACTTTGGATGGGATATATTTCAAAACAACTGATTGTTAATAAAATAGCTTTGACAGAAATACCAGGATATATAGAAAGAACACTTATAGGAACAGTAAAACTATGGTTACAAAATCTGACAGAAGAAAGCATAAATACACTAAGAAGTAATAAAAGCATAGATGGAAAAATAGAGATAACACCAATGGATATACTAAATAAGTATGAAATAGCCATACGAAATGAATTTAGTAGCACAACCACAGAAATTGAAGAACAAAATAAAGAAAAACAGTTAAATAGAAATTTAATGCTAAAATTAGCAATTTGCAATATGTGTTACATAGAAGAATATACGTGCGTATTTAGGGAATACTATTATAAAGGAACTTATACACCAGAAGAAGCAAAAGAAATAAGAAGATTATACTTTACGAAATTACCAGAACCATTTAGCTCGAAATTAAT
>JAJOOR010020140.1:0-34342 GCA_036250505.1 Solanum acaule | reverse complement strand
ATAAAGTCTAGAAAGTCTTCCGCTTGCTATTATTTTTTTTATGCAATGTTTTCTTGGTAAAGAAAGTTTTAAATTCCTTATGGTTTTAGTGTCTATGCGATAAATGAATGCTAAGAGGCTTGTATTAGACCTCTTCGAGGTCGAGTACGTCGGTTACGACTAAGGGGTGCTCCCGGGTCGTGACACATACCATAGTCATAAGGTGCATGGGTCTAAGGCAACACTAGTCTATCCTAGACTAAGGCCAAAACATGCTCCAAAAACAAATAATCAAACAAATAAATCATGTAGCATGTTGTAACATACACATCCCTCTCTTAGTGTTGTACTACCCTAGAAACAGTTGTAATCAACCTTAAATAATGGTCTCTAGCAAAAAAATAGGAAAAACTAGGTACCCATTCCAAATTCACAGTTTCATTCTCAATCTAATAATAATGGAAGTCGTAGCCTACCTGTACACCGACCGTGAGTGCTCCAAATCATAGGCCATCACCCAAAACAGAAACGGACAAATATTTAGAGTCAACTGGGAATCGCGAGATCCATGTCAAAAACTCTGGAATTCACTCCTCTAAAAGGTCCTAATCTATGTCTTGAACTTATATCCCAAAATAGAAAACAATTATCGGCTCAAATATCAGATAACACAACAACACAACAAAAAATCAACTAAAAAAGATGGGGCAACTTATTTTACGCTATTTTTACCTCAAATAAAGTGCCACTGACACAATCCAATCACCTCATCACATAGTCCCGACAATAATGAGGGCCTAGAACTTCGAATCACAAAAATTAGAGTTAAAATGAGGAAGAAATCATGAAAATACTAACGGATCCAAGGTTGTCTTCGCAACTAGCCTTAAATAGACCTGACGGCCGACTGGCGCAAACATACACTTTAGCGCACCGTCCACGAATGAAGCGCTCGTGCATGAACGTGCATCCCAACACGCCATCCGTGAATGTAACACCCGCGTGCGAACGCACCTGCCGTGGCACTCCCATCCATGAACGCGATCGACAAGCATGAACGTGGTCGTGCCTCAGCTAACAGCAAAGGGGCTAAGGCCCCAAAAATTCAACCGGGTGCCTTGGACTCGTTTAGAACCTCGTGCAAGCAAATGAGATACTCTACCCCATCGGAAAAGACATTCCAGACCGAACAGAACTATCAAAATTCCCATTTGAGGTTATTTCAATGAAAAGTGGTCCCACACCTAATTTCCATTTTAAGCCAAATTCCACAAAGGGCCTCGAGATTAGTTTGGAGGCCTCGAAACCTAAACGAAGGGTTGTTCTAGGCCAAACTCAACATTTCGAAGCTTTAGGTGCTGACGAAATTCTCATATAAGCTTGTTTACTCAGAGTGTTGACTAAAGTCAAACTTAGGCTTAAATTTGAAAGTTAAAATGCCTAATCGCAAAGACTAACGCGGAAACCTTGGGAGTCGTGCCTACTATATTACTAGCCTAAAATGACCCTTCTTGATATGATTGAACTGTCAAAATTTAACTCTTAGGTTATCTTCCTGAACATATGATAAAGAATGACCGTTCAAGGCTCAAAAGTTCTCAAAACACTGAAACTCACATAAAAACCAAATGAATGACCAGGTGACCAAACTGTCTGTCCCAAAAAGTCATAAATGACTTTGGGTCTCTACATGAAGGCTATAAAAGTCAAACGGGAGGCATCAAAACAAATATCACCTGAAGATCATTACAACACTTGTCATGACCTAACTTCCTAAATCATGATGACACCTATTAAAACCACCAATAGGTAAGTTGACCCGTACCCAGAACAACAAGTAGTGAGTACAAGGGTAGAACAAAGAAGAAAACTATACTAACAATAAGAAAAGACAGAAATGAAAGCCAACCCAAACTATATACAATAGATACCCTGCTAGAGTTGTCTAACAAGAATAAATACAAGACCCAAAAGTGGACCACAACAAGACATCTCAAAGACAAAAGATAAGCTAACATATACAAAAGGAGAAAGGCTTATCCAGGCCTCCAAGTGCTCACCCTCATCTCCGATATCCCCAAGCTGCAAAAAATGGCATGAACGATCACAATTGGAAGCTAGTACTAGGACCTGCATCACAAAAAGATGCAGAGTATAGCATAAGTACAGAAACAAGGTATTCAGTAGGCATCATAGGTTGACTGAGCAAGAAAAGTAAAGACAATCTGAAATGATAGAATCTAGACACCAATAGGGTTAAAGAGGATATGGAACAAAGGCACTTGAGCATACCAAAAAGTAAATCTAAGTAAGACTAAACTAAACCTAATTGGACCCTAATAAGTCCAGAAGATACACTAGTGCGCAAGTTTACATAAAACCAAAATGGACCGCCATAAGCCTGATTGGTACACAAAATAGGTTAGTCTACAAGACAAAAGAGTAATCCAGATCTGAATTTAAGAACAAGTCAACTCCCAGCCCAGCTAGCAGGAGTGACAATTAACTCAACTAGTCAAGTCCTTTCCAGCTAGCAAGAGTGACTATCAACTCAACCATTCAACTCCCAGCCCGCTAGCAAGAGTGTCTATCAACCCAGGTCACCCAACCATAGAACCCACTCCCAGAGGCTTCAACCGCCCAGCTAGCAAGAGTGACTCGGGGGCATGTCAACTCCATAGAGGATCTCAAATATCCAGACCGCCCAGCCAACCCACTCCCAAAGGTGTCAGCCACCCAACTAGAAAGAGTTCCCAGGGGCGTATCGACTTTGAAAAAGATCTCAGTTTCAAGTCATCGTGGATCGACGTCCTCTCTCGAAGATAACACAAAAGGCTCTCAGCTTGAAGTACATTGATCCCAAGAATGCACACAAATTCAGTAACAGATTGGAGCCATATAATTCGGAAGAGGAGACTGAAAGCTAACAAATAACGTAAATGCCTAAGTTGAGACTTATACTATAAGACCCAACTCTGTTATTCTAGTCTAAAAAGACCTACTCCATCTAAAACGACGTCGAAGACATACCATAGTCACAAGATGCATAGGTCTAAGGCAACACTAGTGTATCCTAGACTAAGGCCAAAACATGCTCCAAAAACAAGTAACTTGTAACGACTCAGAAAATGATAGGTTGAACTAGAGCCTTAACGTTTGGGTTAGTGTAACTTTAGGTGTATGTCAAGGCTGTTTTAGAACGTAAATGGAGCAAGGTAGAAGCCTAGTGTGCAGGCAAGGGACTAGGCTAGCAAGATAGGGTGAAAGGAGACTTGTTCATAAAGAGGCTGTTTGGTGATGGGCTGCTTAATAGCCCAAGGGGTTGGGCTAGTCGCCCTTGTGCCATTGTGATCGCCTAGTGGCTGCCCCATTTGGCCAAGATGCTGGATCAAAGGGCGAGCTAGGTGCAAGCTCGCCAACCACCTTGGCGTGTCGCCCTTTGACCCCTCTTGATTGCCTAGTGGACTGCCCAATTTGGGAGCTCACTGGAAAATTAGGCAAGCCAAGGGTGTACTTGGCGAGTTGCCTAATTCCCTTGGCGAGCCAAGAGGGGAAAATGGGTGAGATAAGTCGTGAAGGAGGTGAAGTTTTAAGTTAGAACTTTAAAGGTCTCTTAGTCCTCGTTCCAACGCCACCAAGTTTGCCCAATTCCGATCTTGGAGTAAAATGTTATTCCCGAAATAGTGAAGCACTGTCAGGCTGGAAAAATGGGCGAGCCAAGGGCCATTAGGTGAGTCGCCTAGTGCCCATGGCGAGCCAAGGGGTGCAAAGGGAGAGCTTAGACGGGTTTGGTGCAAACTTTTAAGTTTAAACTTTGTGGGTCCTTGGTTATTTTCCAAAGTTAAGTCCTTATTATTCTTTTCCTTTCCTAACAACTATAAGACATTTTTAAGACCTAAATCCTTTCATTTAAGTCACTCCAAATAGAATAAAAAAGAAACCCACCTCCTCTCAAATATTTCTCTCACTAGAAATCCTCCATTAGAGAAGAAGAAGAAGAAGGGAGCCATTAAAGCTAGGGTTTGGTGATTCCAAGGTGGTTCTTCCTCAAATTGCTTGGGGATTCTTATTAAAGGTATGGTGGTCTTCATCCTTGTCTAACTTTCCATTCAAGGAGCCAATTCAAAGGTGATTTCAAATCATGAAAAATCTAGGGTTTTAGTCAATCTCATGGGTTCTTTCTTCAAACATTTTCAAATGGTTTCTAATGAAAAATTATGATTGTATTGATGTTTAATGGATGATTTATGTTGAAAATACTCTATGAACCCATGATTTCTCTAAATTCCTAAATTGTGCCTTATGAAGTGGGTTGTTGATTATGAATGAATGTTGATGGATTTATGCCTAGATTGATTTAGATTATTGATTTGTATCATCATCTATGTCTAACTATAATGAATTGTTGATGAATTGAGGATTGGTGATTATGGCCTTGAAAGGGCAAGTTTGACCTAATTACTTGTTGAAATAGAATGATGCTTAAATTGTTGATCCACTTGAAAGGTGGAGGTGTTTACTTACTATGTACATTGTGATCATGGCCTTGAAGGCATAGTGGGAGGAATTGAAGTATTATCATGATATTGTATATGTGAATGTATATACGTGATTTCAATGATAGAGTGGTGATAATGTATATATTCAATGTATTAGTGTTACTATTGAAAGGCTATTTCTCAATTTGACACTCATGAATGATAATGATGAATGTGAAGGGCTTCTATAGTTTAAGGTTGAATATCTTGAGTTGGTAGGCTTTGTGCATCCTCTCTTGTATGATTAATGTGTCCTAACTTGATGAATATGAATCGATAGGCTATGGCATTCCTTTCATATATGATTAATGAATGTGTCTTGACTTGATGGATATGAATCGATAGGCTTAAGGCATTCCTTTCATAAATGATAAAAGGTAATGAAGGCTCTAGAATCGATAGGCTAGTTGCATTCCTTTCTTAATGAGTCAATGTACCATGAATCGATAGGCTAGTAGCATTCCTTTCATGAGTATAAGACTGTAATGAGGGACCATGGATCGATACGCTAGTTGCATTCCTTTCATGGGGACCCTAAAGCTATCCTTGAATGTACCATGAATCGATAGGCTAGTGGCATTCCTTTCATGAGTATAGGAATGTAATGAGGGACCAAGAATCGATAGGCGAGTTGCATTCCTTTCATGGGGACCCTAGATCTATCCTTTAATGTACTATGGATCGATAGGCTTATAGCATTCCTTCCTTGGTAATGATGTATCATGGGTCGATAGGCTTATGGCATTCCTCGCTAATATAATGTGAATGAATTAATCTATAGGAATGTAGGCTAAGCACCGAGTGGATATGGTTAGATGGAAACTCTCTCAATGTTAGATTAGAGTTCCAAGGAACATCTTCCTATCTCATAACAATGTGCTCACATAGGATAATAGCAAGCAGATTTCATCCAAGCTAAGGATTCATCCGAGCTATTATTACCGTTCTACCTTGGGCAAGTGGAACACCTCTTTACGGTGTGGGGCTATATGACACCGAATTTCATTTCTAGCTTGCATGGTCTATGTCGGTTAAACGCTTATTCCCATCAAGTGAGATGTGCACTCTAGTTACTTGATAGGTACTACAAAGTATAGGTAGTAGTATGGGATGCTATCTATATATTGCACGAGTAGGCTTTGAAGGGGGCTATAGTGAGTTCTCTAATTCTTAATGACTAAATGTATGAAAGTCCTCTAAATGCATGAATATGTCCTCAATGAACCTAATGAAGAATGTTGGTTTAAATGCTTAGATGTAAAGATGCATGATATACTTGGATTGTATTATGAGTTACTTCCTTATCATGTCTATTGTATATGAATGTGCCTTGTCTAGGGTGACTTCAAAGGAGTACTTAGAGTGAGTAGTAGTATTGGATGCTACTTGCACTTTGCACAAGTATGACTTAGAGTTGTCTTAGATGTTGGTCTTAATGTGATGATGTGATTCTTGTAATGTTTATGTCTCTTAAATTCTTTATTGTGTAAAGGTGGAAGGGATGAATGGTAAGTTCACTTTTGGTGACCTTAAGGTGGTATCTTGGTGTGGATGGTTGTATGGGATGCTATCCATACATTGCACAAGGTATAGCTTGAGTGTTACTTGAGGTGGAGGCTAAGGTGAATGTAAAGGTTTATATGTGATCTTGCTCAAATGTGAATTATGTGACTTTGTATATTGGTTGTGACTTATATTATACCTTTTGTATCAATGTTCATGAAGTTTTACAAAAATGGCATAAAAGCATGACTTTCAAATCAAATGTCCTTTTTAGCATGTTTTTGCATGGTCATCATACTTAGTACATCTAATGTGCTAACCCCATTCTTTTCCCTTTTTACCAAAGTGTAGGCTTTGGAGATGTTGGTGTTCTATGATTGAAGGATAGGTTTCTAAGGTGCTTGGAGATGAAGACTTGGTGAGTCCTCATAGTTTCGAGGACAAAACCCATTATGTTCCTTTTTATGTCTTTAGTTTTGTTAAAGCTTTTGTATAGGCTAAGTCCCAATGTTGTATTCAAAGTATTAGATGGTTTTAGACATAGTATATAAAGTCTAGAAAGTGCTCCGCTTGCTTTTTAATGAAAAACTTTTCGATTGTAAAGGAAACTTTTTAATTCTTCTCCATTTTCCTGTGTTCTTATGTTCAAGAATGCTATGAGGTTTATATTAGACCCCCTCGGGGTCGAGTACGTCGTGTTACGACTATGGGGTGTTCCCAGGTCGTGACATAACCAAACAAGTAAATCACATAGCATGCTATAACACATATATATCCCTCTATTAATGTGGTACTACCCTTTGAAATAGAATTAATCAACCCTAGATCATGGCTTCTAGTAAGAAAATAAGAAATAACTAGATACCCGCACCTAACTCAAACTCATCATCATGAATTTACACATTCATGCTTAATCTAGATAGAAAGGAAGTTGTAGCCTACTTATAGGCCATCCATGCGCACTCTAAATAACAAGGCTAGAGCTTTTCCCTTCCGAACGGCCTATGAATGATACCACACTATCAAAAATAGGATCACAATGTCAGTACGGTCGTTTCACACAAAAATCATTCAAAACAGAGACAGACCCGTTTTTATAGTCAAACGGGAATTGCGGGATCCATATCAAAAGTTCTGGAATGGAATCTACGAAAAGATCCTAATCTATGCCTTGAAAATCAACTAACACAACAAAAACTCAATTCAAAAAGATAGGGAAGCAGATTTTGCACTATTTTCACCTCAAACAAAGTGCCATCGACAAAATCCAATCATTCAACCACATAGCCCCAACAACAAAGATCAGGTGGCACTTCGAATCACAAAATTGGTGTTAAAACAAGGGAAAATCGCAAAAATACTAACTGAGCCAAGGCTGTTTTCCCGACCAGCCTTAAAAAGGCCTGACGACCGACCGGCACGAACATGAGGCAACCGCGCGTTCCAGCATGTTGTCTATGAATATGGCACCCGCGCGCCAATGCAGGATTTCATCAGTTGACGGCAAAAGGGCTAAGGCCCTCAAAACTTCAACGAGGTGCCCAGACTCATTTGGAACCCCGTGTGCAAAAATATGATATGCTACCCAATTGGAAACAACATTTAAGACACAACGAAAGCATAAAAATTCCCATCGAGGTCGTTTTGATGAAAAGTTAGGCACACACCCAATTTCCATTTTAAGCCAAATTCTGCAAAGGACCTCAGAATTAGCCCGGAAGCCTCGAAACCTAAACAAATTGTCATTTTAGTCCAATCTCAACATTCCAGAGCTAACCACACTGAAAATATTCTCATGCAAGCTCATTTACTCAGAATATTGACTAAACTCAAACTTAGGCTTTAACTTGAAAGTTATAACGCCTAATCGCATAGACTCACACTGAAAACCCTGAGAGTTGTGCCGACAATGCTACTAGCCTAAAATGACCCTTTTAGAGCTGATGGAATCATCAAAATTGGATTCTGAGGTCATCTTCCTAAACTTCTGATAAAAAATGACCGTTCAAGGTTCAAAAGCTCCTAAAATACTAAAACTCGCATAAAATACAAACGACTGACCAAGTGACCGAACTGTCAGTCCCAGCAGGTCATAAATGACTTAGGGTCACTACATAAAGGCTCTAAATGACAAATAGGAGGCATAAACACAGAAATGACCTAAAGGTCATTACAACATCTACTACTAAAAGGACTTTTATCCGCGAAAGTAAGAGTGAAGAAGTACATGAAGGCTTAAACATGCCATAAAACTTCTCCTGCATATCATGTTGGGTGTCCAAGTAGCCTCCTTGACTTGATGATGCCTCTTACAGACCTTAACCACACGAATGGCTCTCGAGCACAACTATGGCACATCTCTGGCAAGAATTGCAAGTAGCTTCTTTCCGAAGGTCAAGCGATCATCCAACTCTATTGAATCATACTGAGTCCCATGTGACTCATCAGGAACATATCAACGCAGCATCGAAACATGAAAGACTTGGGGGGACAGCTGAGAGCATCAGAAGCAAGGCTAACTCATAAGCAACCTTTCCAACTTTCGGAAGGATCTCAAAATGCCCAATATACCTAGGACTAAGCTTGCCCCGCCTCCCAAATCTCATCATGCCCTTCATGGGAGACACATAGGAAAAATCTATTACCAACTGAAAACATTAAAGGCCGCCACCTATGATTAACATAAGTCTTGTGCCTACTCTGAGCTGTGCAAAGTTTGTTTTGAATCACCGCCACTTACTCCAAAGCCTCCTGAATCAAGTTTGTGCCATGCGGTCTAGGCTCTTTAGACTCAAATTAATCAACTGGAGAACGACAGTTCCTACCATATAAGGCCTTAAATGGGGTTATCTAGATGCTAGAATGGTAGATATTGTTGTATGCAAATTGTGCCAAAGGCAAGAACTGGTCCCACTAACCTCAATACTCTAAAAAAAATCCCATAACATATCCTGAATAACCTGAATAGAATGCTCTGACTAACCATCACTCTGTGGGTTAAAGGTTGTGCTAAGATCAATGTGAGTGCCCAACTCATCCCGAAAATTCCTCCAAAAATTATAAATGAATTGAGCACCCCGATCAGATATAATAGAGAAATGCACACCATAAAGATGAACCAACTCACGAGTGTAGATACAGGCTAACCTATCAACACTGAATGAAGACTGAACTAGGAAGAAGTGTGCTGATTTGGTCAATCGATCCCCCAAATATTGTCAATACCTCTAGAAGTCATAGGAAACCCCCCCCCCCCCTCCACAATGTCCATAGTGATGCAATCTAACTTCCACTTTGGAATGGTTAATCTCTGGAACTCACCACCAGGTCTAAAATGCTTGGCCTTCACCTCATGACAACTCAAGTAATGAGACATATACTCTTTAATATCTCTCTTTATGTCGACCCACCAGTAATGATGCTTCAAATCACGATACATCTTCATCTTCGTGGTTCTTGGATTAATAGAATATCTTGAATCATGGGCCTCATGAAGTATCAAATGAATCAAAGTCCCAACTCTCGGGAAAAAAATATGACCTGCAAACCTCAAAACCCCATATGAATCCAAGGTACCCTAACAAGAAGCACCCGCTAAAACCTAATCTTGAAGTGCCACCAACGTCTTATCCTCAAACTGTCAGCTACATATATAAGCAAGTAGAGACGATTGAACTCCCACATAGGCTAAGACACGTCTAGAATTTGAGACATCCAACTGTACCATCCAATTAGCTAAGGATTGAATGTCCAAAGCTAAAGGTCGTTCCATAGTAGATAAGAGGGCTTGACTACCCATACTCACTGCCGTCTGACTCAAGGCATCTGCTACCACATTTTCCTTGCCCAGATGGTAGAGAATAAAGAGGTCATAGTCCTTCAAAAGCTCAATCCAGCGGCGCTGCCTCAAATTAAGATCCCTTTGGCTCATGATATACTGAAGACTCTTGTGATCAGTGTAGATCTCAAAATGAATTCCATAGAGGTTGTGCATCCAGATCTTAAGCGTGAAAACTACCGCTGCCAACTCCAAGTCATTTGTGGGGTAGTTGCGCTCATATAGCCTAAGCTACCTCGACACATAAGCGATAACTTGAACTTGTTGCATCAATTCACAATCCAAATACACCTGGATGCATCATAATAGACTATAAAACCCTCACCCTCAACTGGAGGAGTCAACACATGATCAGCAGTTAGCAACTCCTTGTGCTTCCTAAAGATTAACTCACACTCATCAGACCACTCAAAAAGAACGTCAAGGTGGGTCAACTGGGTCACAGGTGCTGCCATAGTGGAGAAGCCCTCCACAAGGCGTCTATAATAGCCTGCTAAACCAATAAAGCTCTGAACCTCAATAACTAAAGTGGGTCTAGCCCAATCACGAAAAGCCTCAATCTTTGTGAGATCTACTATGATTCCATCCTTGTAGACCACGTCCCCCAAGAATGCTATGGACTCAAGCCAAAACTCACACTTTGAGAATTTGGCATAAAGTCGATGATCTCTCAAAGTATAGAGCAGAATCCTAAAATATTGTTCATGATCACTTCTGCTCCATGAGTATACCACAATATCATCTATGAACACAATGACGAACAAATCAAGGTATAGCTTGTACACCCGCGCCATCAAGTCCTTGGAGGTGACAAGGGAATTATTCAACCCAAAAGATATCACTAGGAACTCATAATGACTATATCGAGTCCTAAATGTGATCTTAGTGATGTTTGATGCCTTAATCCTCAGTTGATTGTAACCAAACCTCAAATAAATCTTCAATGACATTGCAGCACCTTAAAGTTGGTCAAATAGATCATCAATCCTAGGCATGGGGTAGAAGTTCTTCACCATCACCTTATTCAACTGCCTATAATCAATACAAATATGCATCGAACCATCCTTCTTCTTCACAAATAGAACAAGAGCACCCCAATGAGACACACTAAGCCTAATGAAACCTTTACCCAAGAGGACCTGAAACTGAACATTGAGCTCTGTAGGGGTTATCTGATATGACGGAATATAAATAGGTCGAGTACCCGGATCAAGCTCAATCAGAAAGTCAATATCACACTCTAGTAATCTAGGTAGGTTGGTAAGAAACACATATACAAAATCATGGATAACTGGAATGGAATCAACTAAAGGAACCCCCTACTCACATCACACACATAGGCCAAATAGGGCAAACACCTACTAGCTACTAGCCTCCGAGCTTGAACAAAACAGATAACACCAACCTGTGTTTTGCTAACCGAACCCTACCACACCACCGAGGGAACACCAAGAATGGCTAAGGTAACGGTCTTAGGGAATAAACCTAAAACCACACGGTAGAGAGATAACTAGTCCATGCCCAAAATCACATCAAAATCAAGCATATCTAACAAGGTCAGCCCAGGTGTCATACCCCAGGATATTAACTAAACAAGATTGAAATACCTGATGCACTACTAACGACTTATTCACGAGGGTTGACATACGCAACGGTGTTGCCATAGGCTCCGAACTCATACACATACCAGAAGCATAATACACAGACACATAGGAATATGTAGAACCAGGGTCAAATAAAGTTGAGGTAGGTTGATGGAATGATAAAACCATACTGATATCATATCAACTGATGCCACAACCTCTACTATTGCAGGAACTACATATAAATGGCCATATCCGCCTTTACCCTAGCCATCAGTCGTACCACCTGACTTGCCTCCTCAGGGACCACCTTGAATAACCTGTTATCCACCGTGATGGTCCTGACCCAGACCTCTACCTCTAGCTGAAGGTGCTACTGGTGGAGCAGGTAGAGATTGTTATGGAATTGGAGCGATCCATCTATGCAAGGGGCAATCTCTTTCATAGTGACCTAATTCAACAGTTAAAACAACCCAAATATGATCTACTCCCAAAATAAAGGCCACAAGGACCTGAAGTGCTAGCCTGGGACCCATGACTCTAGCTAGAGGCAACCTCACTCTGGCCATATCGATCACCCTCTGAACTCTACAATGAGTCATGTTAATCTTTGGGCCTAGAATAGGATCCACTATAGCTACCCCCATATCTATCTCTCTTGTCGATGCCCCCTTGGGCCTCAGAAAAGAGCTACTCAATCCGCATTTGCAGTCTTAACCCATGAACAAAGCAATAAAACCTTTCTTTCTCAGTAAGTAGTGATGTGTCTTGAACTCATATCATATTTGGAACTCAAAACAAAGGATTAGTGCAGGAAGTCGGGCTTGTTTATGTGCATATAATAGTTTCTTTTGATGTTGTACAGGTGAAACACTTTGAACAAATTGATAGAAAGAAAGAGTGAAAATGAAGTGAAAAAGACTATACGAAACGCTACATGAGCTGTGAGGTGATGTATGAGCCATGAAGATGCTCGTGGGAGTGATCTAGAAAGAATAGAGTTGAAGTGTAACAAGACGAGGCTCCAGATGGGCCATAGTTCACTATATGAGCCGTGAAAATGCTCGTGGAGAGTAACAGTGAAGACATATAAGTTGCCTAAGTGAAGTCCCAAGGGAAGAAGAACTAGACGAGCCATGGTGCTTAATTCGAGCTGTCTAGTGGCTCGTAAGAAGAGCATTGAATATGGACAAAAAAATGTATAAGTGTGTGATCACAGAGGGGTTGACATGTCGTGAACTTCTTCACAAACCGTTACCCTGCTCATGAAGATAAGCTGGCGACATTTGTCCTACTCATGTAGGACTTTTTTCAAAGACTATTTTAATTACTTAGGGTTTTTTTTATAGATCTTCGATACATTGAGACATTCTGAGCGTAGAGAAACAATAGTTTCCTTTTTGAACACATTTCTTGGTCGAATACTTTGGATCAAACTTTGTATATAATTTGAGTTAGATTTAAATGCCATGGGGAACACAATTCTAGACTCGCTAAATCAACTATTACATCTTGGAACTATTATTTTCTACTATTAATTTCAATCTTAATTCAAATTGGTCACTTTAATTCAAAACAACCCAATCTATACTTTTCGCAATCCATTTCTTTCATAAATACTAACCACGACTGAACATAAGCGCTAGTAAGTTTATTTTTGCTGTAAATTGCCTATGGGATAGACCTTAACTCCAGTTGAATTCCATAATTGACTTCGACCATTTATACTTCTTAATTGAGGTATAAGTTTGGACATATCAATTTTTTGTGTCGCTACCAGGAAATTTCGGTTCAGAACTACTCATCTAGCTATTATTTCAGTTATAGTTGTATTTCCTAATTTTACTTCTTGTTTCTTATATGTGTCATCTACAGGTGAGTTCACTAGTGCATACCAAACACCAGAAGTAAGGAAGCACCTTTGATTCCTTAAGTCCCCGAGCTATGTAAATCCATAAGGGAGATGGTGAATGCACAAGATCTCGAAGCCCAGAGGCAGAGTATGAGACAAGATTTTGAGACCATGGCTAGAGGTGCTTAGAAAAAATGCCAACGGCCCAAACAAAGTGAATAAGGAGAATGAAGGGGTAGAAGCGATAGCCCCTCCTCATCACCAACCACTAGTACCAAGAGGTCGATTCCAACAACCGATGCATATGGCATTTGAAGAAGATGACCTAGAGTTAGTAGGAGCTAGAGCTACTAGAGCTATAGTACTACATGTGTTTACTCCAGGAGTGAAATTCACCATCACTAGCACCATGATTCAATTGTTGAACCTGAAATGGATGTTCAGAGGAACTGGTGGTGACGACGTGAATTAGATATTGATGAATTTTGTGGAAATTTGCAAGTCAACCTAACTACTATTAAGCTGAGGTTGTTCCATTTGTCTCTAACTGGGGAAGAAACAAGATGGCTGAATGAGTTGCCACACAACTCCATCAAAACTTAAGCAGAACTGAGGGAGGCTTTCATGGAGAGGTTTTTCCTAAAGGCAAAAGAGTTGCAGGTGAAGGATGAAATAGGTTCTCATAAGCAGCTACTAGGTGAAGCAATGCATGACACATGGTGGAGGTTTAGCCAAAAGCTAAAGAAATGACCAAAGCATAGCCTCACTGGCAAGAACTTGAAGCAGGTATTTTATAAGTCTTTAAATTTTGTGACTAAACCAGTTGTGGGTGTAGTATGTGGTGGATCGTTCATGAGCAAATCATTCCCTGAGATTATAGTTGTCATTAATGAAGTATCAAAGAACAATAGAGCTTGGCACACAAGAAATGCAGATGCTAGAGACCTTGGGTTCACTTTTGAACTCTCAACTGAATAGAGAAAGAGAGAGGCAGAACGGGACCAAGACACGGACCACATGAAAACCCAAATGGACATCCTCACAAAATATCACATTTCAGGTCCAGAAAAGGTAAATGCGGTTGGTGCAACAAACAGGCATGAAGAGCAGGATGTTGACTTTGGTGAGGAGGCTAAGTACTTGAACAACTAAGGGGGTTTCCGAAATTATTACTGGGGAAACGAAGGCTATAATTCTAGAAATCAAGGTAGAAACGATCAGTGAGATTGTCAATATGACAGATCAGGGAACATGGAGCAAGGTGCCACGACCCAAAGTACACCCTAGACGTGACATGGTGTATATGACCCTAAGAAGCCATATACAAGACACTTAGCATACATCATGAAAGATAATAGAATTTAAGAGTTCAAAAGACATTTTATATCATAAAATGTTTGACAAGAACTGAAGCGGAAAATATAACATAGTCTCAAAGGCATCTAGTACATGAATAACGATTGGTACGTAACCCATACATCATATACAATATGGTAAAGTAAAGACAATAAGCAATAAAGGGTTTGTTCCTCTGAACATGAGGACTTACTAATATCCAAATCTACTAATGTGATCACTAACCATGGGGATGCGGAATAGGAGCGTTAGACCATGCATTAGTGAAACAATGTAGGCAAGAGTATGTGTTAGTACAAAGAATGTACCAAGTATAATATCAATGCATAAGAGTTATAAAATCATGCTAAAAAGACTTCTTATGACATGCAAAGACCAAGTTGAAATATAAGATAAAAGGTTAGGAGCATAATCATGATCATGGATAATGCAAGTAAAAATTATCTTAAAAACACATGTGAGATACTTTTAGAAGAAACCTTAGTTCATTTTTTGTGGGAGATTGACCTTTAACCCACATAGAGACCATGTCAGCTGTAACATTGTATTCGGTGTCTATCCCATACCGAAGAGAGGTGTCCTACTTGCCAAGGTAAGGACCATGAACTTCTAGATTACGTGGATCCACTAACTAATGTTTATCTAAGACAATTATCCTATGGGGGCACACAGGTATGGGATAAGGAGATTGTTACTATAAACTCAATCTTAAGCTACAGGAGACCTTCCATCTCAATATCCTCTGGGTGTTAAGAATAAATCCCACGGAATAGTCATTAATAGTAACTTATATTATCATTATGGGACATAGGTAATCACATCTTTTCCTATCATAGGATATCTCCTCAGACTATGTGTGAGAAATCTTTCACCATCCATGACATTTTGATAATAGCTTTTAAATCTTAATTTAATGTTTAGTTGAGATAACCTTTCAGCCTTAAGAATCCTTATGTGAGAAAAATCGATCACATTCATGTGAGTAGTATGTGAGAAAACCTGTATCAATAACAACAACAACATTGATGCTTTACTCTCAAAGTAACTTAAATCATTTTTCATCAATTTCATAAAGAACATGTATATCTTATTAAATTCATCTTTCATAGTTCAAAACCCACATCATATCATCAAAGTATAAAATTATGGGTCATGCATTGGTTCACGGGGGATTTAACTTAAAACATGCAGTTCCTTCAATTCATGCATGATAAGACATAAAACAATCAATTGGATTAACTTTGAAAGGAACCCATGGCATTTGAATAAAACCCTAACTTGATTGGGGAATATAACTTTATAAAATTGGAATCTTTAGGAACCATATAGAGTAAAGAGCTCCATGAAAGGAACCCATTGCATTTGAATAAAACCCTAACTTGATTGGGGAATATGACTTTATAAAATTGGAATCTTTAGGAACCATATGGAGTAAAGAGATCCATAGGTGAAGACTATCATACCTTGATGCCAAAAACATGAAATTAATGAAGGATTTGGAGAATTGATCTAAAAACCCTATCCTTCTTCTTCTTCTTAAAGAGAGAAATATTTGGGAGGATCAACTTGATCAATCTTTTGGAAATTTAAGAGGTACTTTAATTGGGTGATTTTGCGGGTAAATTTTTTATATAGGGCCTAGGGTAGAAGGTAAAACGACATCATATTGGGTTAAACCATTTGGGAAAAGACCAACATGAAATTGACTTAAAGCTGACTAAGTGCCTCTCACGAGGGGCTTTACGGGCCGTCAAGATCATCACGGCCCGTCAAGTGGGCCGTGATGATGCCCTGCTTGATAGGGCTTCACTAATTTGGGCATAACATTTTACTCCCAGATGGGAATTAGGAAAACTTAGCGGAGTTGAAAAAAGGACTCAAATATCTTTAATTTGATAACTCATAGGCCACCAAATTCATTTTGTACTGAAAGATATGAGCGGTTGAATTTGACCCAAAATTCAAAGTCTGACTAGTCTCTTTTACGGATGACTTCACAGTCCGTGTGAAGCTTCACGGACTGTCTAGACGTCTGTGGTCCTTCACAATTACCTAGGATGAAACTTTACTGACTGGGTGAGTTGTACGGACCCCTAGGTGGGTCGTCCAAGTCACCACGAACTGTCTAGAACACCGTCCAGGGTACTCCTGCCTAGGGAGGTCCTAGATGGCTTTCACGAGCACTTTAACGGGTCGTGGACCCCTACACAGCCCGTCTAGGGTACCGTGAAGGTTTCATGGTCCGTTTTGGGTTTGTGGACTTCCCCATTTGATGGTTTTTAGGCCTTTTTAAAATTTAAGATGTTACAATATCTCCCCCTTGGGAACATTCGTCCTCAAATGAGATTCAAGACATCATAAGGAGGGTAGAAACTAGACCTAGCATCCCAACATGAATGCAATCACATAAATGCACATATCTAAAGAGGAAACATTAAATCCAAGCTAAAGCATGTTTAAAACATCATTTAATAAGGCTTATATGCAACTCATACTCAAATGCACATAAACATGGAGAAATCAATCAAGCTAACTCATTTTGTCAAAAATCAAGTTTTTCATGAGCATGCATAAATGAGGAAATCATGGGAATATCTAAGACATATGACACCAAAAGTGTAAACGATGAGGAACTAATACCTTAAACTAGAGAAGGAACGGAAGGAATGAGATGAGGATAGCAGGATATCATATCGGTCTCGGCCTCCCAAGTAGCACCCTCAACCACCTGATTCCTCCAAAGAACCTTCACAGAAGCAATTTCTTTATTTCTAAACTTCTGAACTTTCCCATCTAAGATCTCAGCCAGGACTTCTTCATAAGAAAGGCTATCCTTTATGTCAAGACTCTCCAATCGTACTATAGATGTCGGATCACCAACACATTTCTTCAACAAAGTGACATGGAAAACTAGATGCACCGATGCCAAGTCATTAGGCAATTTAGGTTCATAAGAAACTTTACCAATACGCCTAAAAATATTATATGGGCCCATATAACGGGGACTAAGCTTCCCTTTCTTTCCAAATCTCATTACACCCTTCATGGGTGAAATTTTCAAATAGACCCAGTCATTCACATCAAAATCAAGGTCTCTTCTTCTAACATCGGCATAGGACTTCTGCCGACTTTTAGCCATTTTTCCAACCTTACTCTAATAAGACAAAATTTCTCCATGGCCTCGTTTACCAACTGGGGACATATCAAAGGAACTTCACCCACTTCAAACAAACCTATATGAGATTTACACCTCCAACCATATAGAGCCTCAAATGGAGCCATACCAATACTTGAGTGATAGTTTTTATTATACACAAATTCAATCAAAAGGAAGTGATCATCCCAATTAACCTTGAAGTCAATTACATAAGCTTTCAACATATCTTCCAAAGTCTGAATGGTACACTCCACTTTCCCATCGGTCTGAGGATGAAAGATTTCCTTTTTGATAGATTTCCAAAACTGAGAAGTGAATTGCGTACTATGATCGGAGATAATGGATAACGGAACACCATGCAACCTAACATTTTCTCTCAAGTACAACTTAGCATAGTCCTCTGCTGAATAAGAAACCTCGAAGGGAATGAAATAAGTTGATTTCGTCATATGCTCTACTATAACCTAAATCAAGTCATTTTGTCACCATGTGCGGGGTAACCCAACAATCAAGTCCATATTCAACTATTCCCACTTCCAAATAGGAATACTGATATCTTGGGACAAACCTCCCGGATTTTCATGATAAACTTTCACTTGTTGACAGTATGGACAGTTAGCCACAAATTTCGCAATATCCTTCTTCATCCCATTCCACCAATAGACCTCCTGCAAGTCACGGTACATCTTGGTGGCCCCCGATTGAATGGAATATTGAGAACTATGGGCTTCTGATAAGATCTTCTCTCTCAAGTCATCTACATCGGGAACACACAAAAGACCTTGATATCTAAGCATTCTATCTCCCACTTGGGAGAAAGCCTCAACTGACTTCTTAATCACCACTTCATTCAATTCAATCAAGATCAGGTCAATACCTTTCTTGGCTTTTACATATGCCACAAAAGACAATTTTGAACCATTGTAAACCATGACACCATCTTTGGTGGCATCAACCAATCGAACACCCAATCGGGCCAATCTATGAACATCTCAAACCAACTCCTTCTTATCTTCCTCCACATGAGCAACACTACCCATTGATAACAAACTAAGAGTATCTGCCACCACATTTACTATGTTTGCATTTGATAGTTTGTTATGTTAGCTAATAGGTTGTACTGGTATAAGGATGATCGACTATGTGTAATGGGATGTCATTTGTTGATCCTTGCATGTTAGATAGTTGATATTGGATGGAAGTGTTATGGAAATAGATGTTACATATCTGTGATGTTTTTTCTATGTATATGAGCATTGGATTTTGTTCTTTTTCATCGTTTGAGGACAAGAAATGGTTCTAAGTTGAGGGTGTTGATGTGTCATGAACTCATAGAACATTTGATTCTCAAAACAAAGGATTAGTGCAGGAAGTCGAGATTGTTTATGTGGATATTATGGTTTCTTTTGATATTGTACATGTGAAACACTTTGAAGCATAAAGTCGAGCTTGTTTATGTGGATATGAATAACTTTTGATTGTTAATTCCATATGTTGTTTCTACATTCGTAATGATTGCCTTCTAATGAGTGCACACATGAGCACATGCCTATATTTGTCACTTGTTCGAGAGAAAGTGACGATTCGGAAAATCTAGAAACAAATTACATTGACTTGTTTATATATTAGAGCTTGAGAGAGGATAATATTCTTAACAAGTATGCAAGGATAATCTTCAAAACACTCTAAGACTGGGGGGAGAAGAGTGAAAGTTATCTAATAGGGTTGAAAAGTGTTTAGATGTATCTAACTTGCTAGGAGCATATAAGGTTGAATATGAATCAGTATTTGTATAGAATTAGAGTTAGATTTAAAGATCATGGGGAACACAATCTTCGTCTCACTAAATCAACTATTACATCTTGGAACTATTGTTTGCCATTGTTGATTTCAATTTAAATACAAATTCGTCATTTGAATTCAAAACAACCCAATCTTTACTTTTCATAATCCATTTCTTTCGGAAATATTAACCACAACTAAACATAAGCTAGTAATTTTATTTCTACTGTAAATTCCCTATGGGATCGACCTCAACTCCAGTTGAATTTATATCATTGACTTCAATCATTTATACTTCTTAATTGAGGTGTAAGTTTAGATGCATCATGTAGAATCATGGTAGCATGGTGGGAGAGCTCATGAAATCTCGCCTCGTACTCATACACTGTCATAGAACCCTTGTCCAACCTAGAGAACTGATCCCTGAGGTGATCTATGACGTTGCAAGGAATAAACCTAGCAAAAAAGTCCTTAGAAAACTTGGTCCAGGAGATCAAAGGTGACCCAACTGGTCTAGTCTCAATAAATGTACGCCACCACTATCTAGCTGGACAATCAAGATGATACGTAGGGAAGTCAGCTCCTCTCGACTCAAGGTATGCAGCCGCTCACGACAAATAATCAGAAACTCATGGGCATCTTTACCCATAGCCCCAGCAAACCTTAGAGCTGAAAAGCTCAAGAACACTCTGAGCATCTTCTACTCCTCTAACTGCATAAATCTGGTCGTAATCATTAGCTGGGCACCCCCAGGTGGTACTTGGGCCCTAGTTACCTCTGTTTCAGGTTGAACCTGTTGACCTGCTGCTGTTGAAGGTGTCGATATTAGCACTGGTGTTGGGGCCCACTACATATCCCCAACCATAGTCAAGAGCTAGTAATGGCTACCTGAAGCTCTAGAACCAAAGTTGGTCATGCCGGTGGCTGAGCTGGTCCCAGCCCCACCAGCTGCTTTGGCACCTAGGCTACTTGAGGATCCGCTACTGGCTCCGAATTCTACTCTCTAACTAGGGTGGTGCTACACCACTACCTGGCAAGCGAGGTAAAAGTCGACCCTTAGCCCAATCCACCTTGTGGAGCGTACAATTCATCCTCTAAAAAGAGTGAAACAAGTGAAATTCCAAGAAACCAACATCACAAAGGTTGCACGAAAGTGATACAAAAGAGAGAAATTCAAAAAGTGACCCTGTAGCCTCTAAAAGATAGGACGTGGACGTCTCCGCACTAATGTGTATGACTCTAATAGGTATTAGCTCTCTACTAGTGAGACTGATGAACTTAAGGCTCTAATACCAAATTGTCACTATTTGACTTCTCGAGTCATGACGGAACCTACCAAAACCCACCAGCAAGTAAGTTGACCCATACCCAAAATGACAAGTATTGAGTACAAGGGTAGAACTAAGTAGAAAATTATACTAACAATAAGAAAAGGCATAAACGGAAGGCAGACCCAAAATTTTATCCAATAGATACCCTCCCAGAATCCGTAAGTCACGAGTACAAAACTGTCTAACAAGAAAAATAGAAGAACCTAAAGTGGACAACAAAAATCCATCTCAAAGGCAAAAGACAAGCTAACCTATATAGAGAAGAAGACAGGCTGATCCATGATGCCAAATACTCACCCTCGTCTCCAATATCCCCAAGCTACAAAAGATGGCACGAACGATCACCGCTGGTTGCTCATACTAGGACATGCATCATGAAAAAATGCATAGTGTAGCATAACTACCAAAACAAGGTACTCAGTAGGCATCATAGGCTGACCGAGCAAGAAGGTAAAGACAATCAGAAAATATAGAAATCTAGACACCAACAGAGGTAAAAATAGATATGGAACGAAGGCACATGAGAAGACCAAAAGTAAATCTAAGCACAACTAAACTAAACCTAACTGGACCCCATAATCCTAGAAGGTACACTCATGCGCAAGTTTAAATAAAACCCGAATGGACCCTCATAAGCTTGACATGTACACAAAATAGCTAAGTCTACAAGACAGAAAAGTAATCCCAATCTGAATCCAAGAACCAATCAACTCCCAACCCAACTAGCAACTAGCAAGAGTAAAATTTAACTCAACCAGTCAATTCCAGTGCAGCTAACAAGAGTGACAATCAACTCAACCAGTCAACTCCCAGCTTAGCTAGAAAGAATGACTATCAACCTAGGTTACCTCGCCGTTTAATCCACTCCCAGGGGCTTCCACCACTCAGCTAGAAAGAGTGCCTCGAGGGAATGTCAACTTTGTAAATGATCTAACATATCCAGGCTGCCCAGCCAGCCAGCCCACTCCCAAGGGTGTCAGTCTCCTAGCTAGCAAGAGTGCATGTGGGTGTATCGACTCTAAAGAGGATATCAAGTAGTCTCCAAGCTACCATTGATTAACGTCCACTCTAGGAGATATCACAAAAGGCTTCCAACCTGATGTACTCCAATCCCGAGAAAGCACACAACCTCTGGTAACGCATTGGAGTCGTATAAATAGGGAGATGAGACATAAAACTAACAAGCAACGCAAATGCCTAAACTAAGGCCCGTATTATCAGACCCAAGTCTGTTATTTCGGTCTATAATGACCCAGTCCATCTAATACAACGTCGGAGATATACAATAGTCACAAGGTCTATGGGTCTAAGGCAACATTAGTCTATCCTACACTAAGTCCAAAACATGCTCCAAAAATAAGTTACCAAACAAGTAAATAACATAGCATGTTATAACACACATACAACCCTCTATCAGCATGGTACTACCCTTGAAACAGTATTAATTTACCAAATATCATGGATTTTAGCAAACAAATAATAAATAACTAGGAACTCTCCCCCCAATTAACACTCCTCATTATGAATTTACAAAGTCATGCTCAATCTAGATAAAAAGGAAGGTGTAGCCTACTTGTAGGCTGACCGCGCACTCTTGAAATCACAAGGCTGGAGCTTTTCCCTTTCAAACTGCCTCTGAATAATGCCACACTATCGAAAATAGGATCACAACATCAATACGGTCATTTAGACACAAAAAATCACCCAAAAATGAGACAAACCAATTTTTAGAGACAAACAGGAATTGCAGGATCCATGCCAGAAATTCCAGAATTGACTCCACCAAAATGTCCTAATCAATGCCTTGAACTTATGTCCCAATATATAACGCAATTCAAGTCTCTAAACTTAGCTAACATAACAATATAACAAAAACTCAATTCAAAAAGATGGGGCTGCATATTTTGTTCTTATTTTACCTTTAACAGAGTGCCACCGACACAATGCAATCACTCCAAAATGTAGCCCCAACAACAAAGAGCACGGCGCACTTTGAATAACCAAAATCGAAGTTAAAATGAGGGAGAAATCATGAAAATACTAACTGAGCCAAGGATGTCTTCATGACTAGTCTTAAATAGGCCTGATGATTGACCGGCGCGAGCGCTGCATGATCGCGAGAACGCACGTGCTAGTGTACTATTTGCAAATGTGGCACCTACGAGTAAACATGCATGCCAGTGTTCCATCTACAAATGTGTCACCTACGCGTGAACGTGCCTGCCATCTGCGAACTAAGCCAAATGGTGCAAACACGGTCGTGCATTAGTTGATGATAAAAAAACTAAGGCCCTCAAAACTTCAACGGGGTGCCCAGGACTTGTTCAGAACCCCATGCATGCAAACAAGATATGTTACCCTATAGAAAATGGTATTCCAAACAAATGAAACCATTTAAATTCTCATCCGAGGTCATTTCAATGAAAAGTGGGTCCCACACCCAATTTCCATTTTAAGCCAAATTCCACAAAGGGCCTCGAAATTAGCTCGAAAGCCTCAAAACCTAAACGAAGGGTCGTTGTAGACCAAACTCCATATTTTGGAGCTAACTGCACTGACGAAATTCTCATCCGAGCTCATTTACTCAAAATGTTAACTAAAGTCAAAATTAGGCTTTAACTTGAAAATTGGAATGCTTAATTGCACAGACTCATGTTAAATGCCTCAAAACTCATGCCGACTATGCTACTATCTTAAAAAGACCCTTCTTGAGCTGATGGAATCATCAAAATGGGATTCTAAACTGATATTCTTGAACTTCTAATCAAAATGACCATTCAAGGTTCAAAAACTTACAAAACACTAAAACTCTCATAAAACCAAATAAACGCCCAGGTAACAAAAATTTCCATCCCAACAAGTCATAAATGACATGGGGTCACTACAAGAAGGTTTTAAACTAAAAATAAGAGGCATAAACATATAAATGACCTGAAGTTCATTACAACCAAAGCTCTAGGTAGTCATTACTCAACTTTCGATGGTGCTTGGGGGTATGAAGTATACCCCAACACCTGCACTAATGCCAGTACCTGCAGCAACTCCAGGTCAGCAGGATCAGCCTGCAGCAGAGGAACCTCTAGCCTAGGTACCATCTGGGGGTGCCCAGCCCATGATTATGGCTAGAGATATGTTCTTATATGAGTAGAAGATGCTTGGAATGTTCTTGAGACTATTCACCACTGAGCTTTTATAGGGTTGTGGGTGAGGGTGCCTACAAGTTTTAAACTACTTTTTTATAAGCGGTTGCTTACCTTGGGTTACATGGAGTCGAGATGATCCGACTTCACTACGTATATATTTGATGGGCCAGCCAAACAGTGGTGGCATTCATTTTTTGAGACTAGGTCAATAAGACCTCGTGCGGTAATTTGGACTGAGTTTTCTGAGGCCTTCTTCGCTAGGTTCATTCCTCTAGCGTCAAAGGTCATCTCAGAGATTAGTTCTCCAGGTTGGAGCAGGGTTCTATGAGACTGTCTGAGTATGAGGTGAAATTTCATGAACTCTCCAGCCATACTACCATGATTCTACCTACTGATGAGGATAAGATTTGGTTCTTATTTCATGGGTTGAGACTGTAGCTGCAGATTGAGGTTTAGTCTATGGTTTGAACGGGTCATTCTTTGCAATCATGCCCTCATTATTAAGTAACTCCGTTGTGAGACCCAAGGAGCAAGAAACAAGAGAGAGATATATGAGGGTAGCTATAGTGGGTCCCATTCTAGCCCCATAAATTAACATGCTGGGGCTCGACAACGGTTTCAGCAAAGTCAACCTTATCAGCCTATTCAGGACTCATTACAAAGTTCAGATGGTGATCGGCATATCCAGAGTGAGGTTGGCTCTAGCTAGAGTAATGGATTCCAAACTAGTACTTCAGGTTGTGGTGGTCATTCTACTGGGAGTAGATCATCTACGGGTTCTTTGGACTATGGTGAGTTAGGTCATTAGGTGAGAGATTGCCCTTTTTATAGATAGATCACTCCAGTTCCACACCCAGCTCCATGAGAAGTACCTCCAACTAGAGGTTGAGGTTAGGGTTAGGACCATTGCGATAGACATCATGGTATTTGGGGTTGTCCCCTGGGAGGTAGGTCAGGTTGTAAGATAGATGGCTAGGGCAGCGGCGGACATGGTCATTTCTATGTAGCTCCAACGAGGGCGGCGGTTGAGGCATTGGATGATGTGATCACAACTATGATCTCATAATGCCATCAGCCTACCTCAGCTTTATTTGACCCTTATTCTACATATTCCTATATTTCTATGTATTATACTTCTCATTTGGGTATGAGTTATGAGTCTATGGCAACGCCGTTGCATGTGTCGACCCCCATGATTGAGTCTTTCGTAGTGTATCAGGTGTTTTGATCTTGCTTTAGTTACTATCCAAGGGCGTGACACCAAGGCTGACCTTATGTTGTTAGATATGTTTGATTTTGATGTGATTCTGGGCATAGAGAGGCTATTTCCCTATCGTGCGGTTTTAGATTTTTTCTCTAAGACTGTACCTTAGCAATGTCTGGTGTTCCTTCGGTGGTGTGGGAGGGCTCATTTAGAAGCACACTGGTTGGTGTTATCTCTTTTGTTCAGGCTCGGAGGCTAGTGGCTAGTGGGTGTTTGTCTTATTTGGCCTATGTGCGTGATGTGAGTAGGGGGGTTCCTTCAATTGAGTCATGGTCTGCAATTTTGAAGATATGTTACCTACCGACCTACATGGCCTACCCCCAGAGCATGATATTAACTTTTCTATTGAGCTTGAGCTGGTACTTGTCCTATTTCTATTTCTACATATCAGATGGCCCCCGTATAGCTCATTAAGCTCAGTAGTAGTGATCATGAGCAATATTTGTGGATTGTTCTCCAGACTTTGAGAGATCACCAGTTTTATATCAAGTTCTTAAAGAGCGAGTTTTGGCTTGAAGTCGTAGCATTCTTGGGGCACGTGATCTCCAAGGATGGTATCATGGTAGATCTAGTGAAGATTGAGGCTATTTGTGATTGGGCTAGGCCCATTTCAGTTACTAAGGGTCGAAGCTTCGTTGGTTAGCAGGCTACTATAGACGGTTTGTGGAGGGCTTCTCCATTATTGCAGCACCTTTGACCCGGTTGGCCTACCTTGACATTCCTTTTGAGTGGTCTGAGGAGTGTGAGTTCAGCTTGAGCAAGCTCAAAGAGTTGTTGACTACTACTCATGTGTTGATTCTTCTAGTTGAAAGAGAGGCATCACAGTCTATTGTGATGCATCTAATGTTAGTTTGGATTGTGTATTGATTCATCGGGGCCAGGTTATCTCTTATGCATCCACACAACTTAGGCTACATGAGCACAACTACCCCGCTCATGACATGGAGTTGGCGGTGGTAGTTTTCATGTGTAAGATATAGAGGAAATGCTGGTATGGAGTTGATTTTGAGATCTACACTGATCACAGGAGTCTTTAGTACATCATGAGCCAGAGGGATATTAATTCGACCCAGCGTCATTGGATTAAGCTTTTAAAGGACTTTGCCCTCTATATTCTCTACCATCTGTGCAAGGCGAATCTGGTAGAAGACGCTTTGAGTCGAAAGGCATTGAGTGTGGGTAATCTAGCCTTCTTATCTACTGTGGAGCAACCTTTAGCTTTAGATATTTAGTCCTTCGCTAATTGGATGGTACAGTTAGATGTCTCAGATTCTAGACGTGTCTTAGCCTGTGTGGGAGTTCAGTCCTCTCTACTTGATCAAATTCATAGCCGACAGTTTGAGGATGAGGCCTTGATGGAACTTTGAGATCAGGTGTTAGCAGGTGAATCTGGTCAGGGTACCTTGGATTTAGATGGGTTTTTGAGATTTACATGCCATATTTATATATCGAGAGTTGGGGGTTTGATTGAGTTGATATGCCCATAATTCTAGATATTTTATTCATCCAGGAACCGTGAAGAAGTATGTTTACTTGAGGCAGCATTACTAGTGGACCTCCATGAGGAGAGATATTGATGACTATGTGTCTCGTTACCTGAGTTGTCAACTGGTGAAGGCCGAGCATTTGAGACCTGGTGGTGAGTTCCAGAGATTACCCCTGCCGTAATGGAAGTGAGATCACATCACTATGGACTTGTGGAAGGTTTTCCTTGGACTACTAGAGGTATTGACAGTATTTGGATCATTGTTGATGCATTGACCAAATCAACACACTTTCTCCCTGTTCAGTCTTCGTTAAGTGCCGAGAGGCTAGCTCGTATTAACATTCTTGAGGTGATTCATCTTCATGGTGTGCTTGTCTCTATTATTTCAGCTCATGGTGCTCAGTTCACTTCTAGCTTTTGGAGGACTTTTCAGGATAAGTTGGGTACTCGTGCTGACCTTAGCATAGCCTTTCACACGCAGACTGATGGTCAGTCAGAGCATACTATTCAGGTTCTAGAGGACATGTTACGGGCTTGTGTTTAAGAGTTTAGTGGTCAGTGGGACTTGTTCTTTCCTTTGGCAGAGTTTGTGTACAATAATAGCTACCATTCTAGCATCCATATGGCCCCGTTTGAGGTCTTATATGGTAGGCGTTATCGCAAAACCATTGGTTGGTTTGAGTCTATAAAGCCTAGACTGTGTGGCAAAGACTTGATTTAGTAGGTTTTGGAGTAGGTGAGGGTGATTTTGAACAAACTTAAGACATCTCAGAGTAGGCACAAGATTTATGTTATTCGTAGGCAGCGGCCTTTTAAGTTTTCAGTTGGTTATAGAGTTTTCGTATGTGTGTCGCCCATGAAGGGCAGGATGATATTTTGGAGGCGGGGCAATCTTAGCTCCAGGTATATTAGGCATTTTCAGATCCTTTGGACAGTTGGAGAGGTTGTTTATGAGTTTGCTTTGCCTCTGATGTTCTCAGCTATCCACCCAGTCTTTCATGTTTCAATGTTGCATCGATATGTTCGTGGTGAGTCACATATGCTTCATATTGACATAGTAAATTTGAATAATCTCTTGACCTTTGTAGAAGATCCAGTTACCATTCTTTCCAGAGATGTCCGCCGGTTGCGCTTGAGAGCCAATCTTGTGGTTAAGGTCCGTTGGAGGCATCGTCCAGTTGAGGAGGCTACTTGGGAGACCGAAAATGATATGCTGGAGCCGTTTCCTACCTTGTATGAGACTTTAGGTACTTATTCACTCTTCATTTCAAGGACGACAGTCCTTCTTAGTAGTGGATGTAGTAATTACCTTCAGGTCATTTCTATGTTTATGCCTCTTGTTTGTCATTTAGAGTCTTCTTATAGCAACCTCAAGTCATTTATGACTTGTTGGGACTAACAGTTCGGTCACATGGTCGTTCGTATGGTTTTTATGCGAGGTTTAGTGTTTTGGAAGCTTTTAAACCTTGAATGGTCATTTTTTATGATAAGTTTAGGAAAATGACCTTAGAATCCAATTATGACGATTCCATCTGCTCTAGAATGGTCATTTTAGGCTAGTAGTATAGTTGACAAGACTACCGAAGCTCTTAGGATGAATATGACCGATTAGGCATTTTAACTTTTAAGTTGAAGCCTAAGTTTGACTTATTCAACATTCTGAGTAAATGAGTTCAAATGAGAATTCTGTTAGCACTGTGAGCTTCATAATGTTGAGTTTGGTCTAGAACAACCCTTTGTTTAGGTTCTGAGGCTTCCGGGCTAATTCTGAGGCCCTTTGTGGAATATGGCTTAAAATGAAAATTGGGTGTGGGTCCCACTTTTCATCAAAAACGTCTCGAATGGGAATTTTGATGGTTCTGTTGAGTCCAGATTTCCATTTCTGATGGGGTAGCATATCTCGTTTGCATACACGAGGTTCCGAACGAGTCTCAGGCACCCCGTTGAAGTTTTGGGGCCTTAGCCCTTTTACTGTCAGCTGAGGCACAGTCGTTTACGTGCCGCTCGACCGCGTTTCCAAATGGTAGGCACATTCACACTTAGGTTCTGAGTTCGATGATGGCACGCTGGCAAGCGCATTCGCGTTGATCGGATGCCAGGCTTATTTATGGCTAGTCGCGAAGACAGCCTTGGCGCAATTAGTATTTTCGCAATTTCTCCCTTATTTTAACTCTGATTTTGGTGATTTGAAGTGCCACATGCTTTTTATTGTCAGGGCTACATGGTGGATTGATTTAATTGTGTTTGTAGCACTCTTTTTTAGGTAAAAAGCACAAAGTTAATGCCTCGTCATTTTGAATTGAGGTTTTTCTATATATTGTGTTAGCTAATTTTCGAGCCTTGAATTATGTTCTATTTTGGGACATAAGTTAAAGGCATAGATTAGGACTTTTTGGCAAAGTAAATTCTGGGATTTCTGGCATGGATCCTGTGATTCCCATTTGACTCTAAAAATTAGTGCCTCTCCATTTTGGGTGATTTTGGTTTCTAAATGATAGTATTGACGTCGTGATCCTATTGTTGATAGTGTGGAAGCATTGAGAGGCCATTCAGAAGAGTAAAGTTGTGGCCTTTTGATTTGGAACGCACACGGTTGGCCTACAGGTTGACTATGACTTCCTTTCTGATTAGATTGAGCATGAATGTGTGACTTCATGATAATGAGTATGAATTTGAGCGGGTACCTAGCTAGTCCTTTTTTTTGTAGAGACCATTATTAAGGGTTGATTACTACTATTTTGAGGGTAGTACCATGTTGACAGAGGGTTGTATGTGTGTTACCGGATACAACATGATTTACTTGTTTGATTACTTGTTTTTGGAGCATGTTTTGGACTTAGTCTAGGATAGACTAGTGTTGCCTTAGACCCATGCACATTGTGACTATGGTATGTCTACAACGTCGTTTCGTATGGACTAGGTCCTTGTAGACCTAAATAGCAGACTTGGGTATGTTAGTATGAACCTTAGTTTAGGCTTTTGCGCTGCTTGTTAGCCATTATGTCACTTCTCACTATTTATGCGCATCTAATGCATAACTAGAGATTGTGTGATTTATCAGGATTGGAGTGCTTCTGGCTTAGAGCCTTTTGTGATATTGTCAGGAGTGGACATCAATCCACAGTGGATTGGAGCCTACTTGAAATCTTCTTCAGAATTGATATGCCCCTGGGCACTCTTGCTAGCTGGGCGACTGACGACCCTAGGAATAGGTTTGCTGGCTGGGTGTCCTAGATATATGATATCATCTACATAGTTGAAATGCCCCCGAGGCACTCTTGCTAGATGGGCGGTTGATGCCCATGGGAGTGGATGGTTGGGCAGCCTAGGTTGATATTCACTTTCTCTAGTGAGGCTGGGAGTTCACTGGTTGAGCTGATATTCACTCTTGCTAGCTGGGCTGGGAGTAGACAGGTTGAGTTGATTATCACTCTTGCTAGTTGGGCTGGGAGTTGACCGGTTCTTGGAGTTGGATCTAGATAACTGATATACCGTGAGTTTACGGTATTTCTAATACATTTCACTTACAAGTTGTGTGTGTCTAGGGCCTTTTTTGTATGGGTTCTTATGTGTTTTTATCATATTTGGCAGGAAAGATGTTCAGGAGCAGAAATAAAGAGACAGCTGAAAGAAATGCAGAAAAGGGCATCTACGGAGGTGATCTACAGACCGTAGGTCTATTGATGCTCCGTAAATGGTGGTCGTAGATCAGAAGCCAAGGCATGGAAGGCAAATCAGGGAAATCTGACCAAGTGTGGAACCACGGTGACCATTGACGGTCCGTAGATTGATCTATGGACCGCACTGTCGATCCGTAGATTGAGACTGCGAGGGTTCAAGTACATGATTTTTGAAGATTCCAAGTATGGAGCTACGGAAGGGGATTGACGGACCGTAGATCGATCTATGGTCCGTACTGCAGTTCCGTCGTTTGCTTCAAAGAAGCTAATTTTTGGAAGTTGAAATATTTTCTAAGTCCTGGCTGACGGAAGGGAATCACGGATCGTAGATCCATTGACGGTCCGTGAGTCAGTCTCATGGATTGAAGATGCGTGCCTATAACAAACTTTCCTTATTTTGTTTCCATTTTAAATTAGGACTTTTTTTTTCTATAAATAGGGCATGTAAACCTCGTTTTTGGGGGTTAGACATTATTATTCTATTCTAGTTCTTGACTCGGGAGATTAACTTGCAACTTTAGAAATTATTTAATTTCCTAAGTTCATTTTTAAGGTTTTGGTGTTGCAATTCAAGTTGAATTTCTGGGTTTATTATTCTTCTTACGTAAGTTCATAATTCTTTTATCTAAAACAATGAATTGTGTTCATATGATTATGGGTAACTAAACCCCACAACTAGGGTTGTGGGAACCATGAACGATTAACAAAGTATGAATAGTAATTAAGCAATTCTTGAATAGTGTCTTGCATGTATTGATAATTCTTTCGTTTAGAAGTCAACGAGTGCATGCGTTAGAACTCGCCTTGTTGCTACTTGCCGGACCAAGGAGGTAATTAACAAGAAAATAATTATCAACATAGATTTAGTGTGATACTATCTAATAGGCTAGTATCGATTGGTGCGAAGTAATAACTAAGCCAAACATCGATTATGATGTCTAATATGAGGTAAAGGTAAGGGTTAGTAAATTATACAAACATAGCCGGCCAAGGTGCGGGGTGAAATTCTCTAGATGCCGGACCAAGGATTTAGAGATACCTAACTTATCACTCTGCATGTAGTACACTAGGAAAGGATTGTTATTACTAGGATTACTACGTTATGAGCTTGTGGGGAACACGTATACCCTAGTTATTTCTCTCATCTTGATAACAACCAAAATTGAGTTTGATTACTGATTACTTATTAAATTCTTACTATTTGTTTCACAAAAACCCCCCATTTTAATTACCTATTTCTAGAAGTAATTTGACTAATTGAATGTAATTGTTGGTTAAAGTAAAGTCTAAACCATTTTCCTCGTGGGATCACCCCAACCTACAAGTTGGGTTCTTTACTTGATAACGATCGCTTATGCTTCTTTAGGGAGGTGTAATTTGAGCGTATCAAATTTTGGCGCCGCTACCGGGGAAATTTGGCTTTTAGATTTATTTTAACTACATTATTGAACGTTAGTCAAATATTTCCTAATTTTACTTTTTCTTGTTGTTTTTGTCACTCTCAGGTTCTGACTTTAGTGTATGCCAAGTACACGAAGCCAAGGTGAACCACTTACTCCGTACGATCTAGAGTTGAACCGAACTTTGCGAAGAATGAACAATCAAGGAATTTCAGTTAATCCTATCGGAGTAAATCTTGGTGATGCAGTTGAGTTACAACAGCCAAGAGTAGCTGGTGGGGAAAACCGGGGTATAGCTAAAAATCAATTGGGAGATGCAGTGAGGGTGCATGGTCCAGTAGGCCCACAATTGCATGACAACTACAGGGGCAACGTCAATATTGCTGACTCTGATGGACCTCTAGTCTTACCCCCTTTGCCTCCGGGGCACACATTTGTCGTAACCAGTAGCTTAATGCAGATGCTTACAGCGAGGGCCTTGTTCTCAGGGTTGCTATTGGAGGACCCACATGCTCACATAGCCAAGAAAATGGTGGTCTGCAAGAGCTGTGTAGATCGACTAGACTTGGATATGGATGTCATCGGATTGCAAGTGTTCCCTCTATCACTGACAGGCGATGCTGCTATATGGTTTACTGAGCTTCCTTATAACTCAATATATAAATGGAACCAACTGAGAGATATGTTCTTAGCAAGATATTATCCAGTGTCCAAGAAGCTCAATCACAAAGATTGGGTAAATAATTTTGTGGCTTTGCCTGGAGAGTCTGTGAGCAGCTCATGGGACAGATTCACTTCGTTCATAAGAGGTGTTCCGTATCACCGTATTGATGATGAGTCACTGAAGGAATATTTCTATCGAGGTCAGGATGACAACAATAAAGCAGTGCTTGATACTATTGCTGAAGGATCATATGGTGAGTGCACATATGCACAAATTGCAGAAAAAATGGAGAAGATCTCTCGCAACAATAAAGCATGGAGCACTAGGAGGTCGGATACTGGGAGAGACATTTGCCGTTCATGCTACGAATAATCAGTCTGCAGAGGAGATTCGTGAGGAGATGGCTCAGATGAGGACCGAGTTGGGGTTGGTATTGAAGCATGTGAGCGGAGGTGCAGAGAAGGTAAATGCAGTGAATTACTTGACTAGAACGCCACCACCAGCTGAAGAGTGTTACTATGAAGAAGATGCTTATGCAATGAATGATTAGACGGGGGGTTTCCGACCTAACGCTCAAGGATCCAACACGGAAAATTGGCGCCAAGGTCAAGGAAACCAAGGTCGGAACTATGGTAATTACAACCGAGAGGGTCAATATGTCCGGGATGGAAACTTCAATCGCGACAACAACTACAACCGGAACAACTATGGCAACAGAAACGATCGGGTTGGACCTTATGTTCCCCCTCAAAATCGAGAATTTGGTACTAGGGAAGCTGGAGGCAATTTGGCGCGTATTGAAGATATGATGCATAAGATGATAAGAAGGTTTGATGCAACTGATGAGAATGTGAAAGAGATGAGAAACGACTTGTCTGGTATTGGTCAAAAGGTTGACGCCTATGTAGTGTCAATAAAGCATCTCGAGCAACAGATGACTCAGTTGTCTACTACAGTGAACCCACATCAACCTGGCACTTTTCCCAGCAATACCATCCAGAATCCAAAGAATGATGGTCATTGTATGGCAATTACTACTCGAGGGGGTAAGCAAACCATAGATCCACATATGCCGTCTATGGTGGATGTTGCGATTAGAAAAGAAGATGATGTGGTAGAGGTTAGAGAAGAGTCTGAGACTGCGACAGAGCAAGAAGCGGAGTTATCTCAGAAAGTAATCCCCATACCTAGACCTCCACCACCTTTTCCACAGAGGTTAGTGAAGAAGACTGAAGATGGTAAATATCGCAGGTTTATTACTATGTTGAAGCAGCTTTCTATCAATGTTCCTTTGATAGAAGCTTTGGAGCAAATGC
Organism: Solanum acaule; assembly: GCA_036250505.1. NCBI lineage: Eukaryota > Viridiplantae > Streptophyta > Magnoliopsida > Solanales > Solanaceae > Solanum > Solanum acaule. The sequence continues at coordinate 470 of JAJOOR010020140.1, read as the reverse complement.
CTGGGTATGCGAAGTTTATGAAAGATATGGTGACTAAGAAAAGGTCTGTGAGTTTTGAAGATGATGATAAATTGCAGCATTGTAGCGTTATTGCTACAAGATCTCTGGTACAAAAGAAAGAAGACCCTGGTGCTTTCACGATCCCATGTACTATAGGTTTGTTACACTTCGCTAAGGCATTGTGTGATCTTGGTGCTAGCATCAACCTCATGCCATTATCTATTTACAAGAAGTTGGACCTAGGGGACCCAAAGCCCACTGCATTGCGGTTACTAATGGCCGATCGAACTGTGAAGAAGCCCATTGGTGTACTCCATGATGTGCTAGTAAAAGCGGAGTCTTTCATTTTTCCGACAGATTTTGTGATTCTTGACTGTGAGGTTGATTTTGAGGTTCCCATCATCCTTGGGAGACCATTTCTTGCCACAGGGCGTGCGTTGGTTGATATGGAAAAGGGACAGATGAAGTTC
>JAJOOR010020139.1:0-28179 GCA_036250505.1 Solanum acaule | reverse complement strand
TTTTGCATTTAAATTTCTATAATCAATAACCATTCTACTTTTTCCTCTTTTTTGCTCACTATGTTTATTTACTATAAATGCTGGGCTTGTATGCTTGCGATTGCTTTTTTGTATATACCCTTTTTCTAGTAATTCGCTTATATGTATCTTAAATTCTGTTAAATCATTAAAATTATATTTTAATGGTTTTTGGGTTATTATACTATTATTATCAATTAACTCAATTATTACTTTTGTTTTATATTTTTCCCATCCTTGTAAAGGATCTTCACTATATAATAATTCTAACTTATCTTGGATTATTTTTACTTTACGGGACTTACTTATGGAATTTGGATGTGTTTTATCCCTAGTGAACTTGGCTTTTCTTTTTTCTCTTACAAAATATTCACACAAAATTTTCTTTTGTTTTCATATGTTCGTTTGATATTAATATCATGACTCATTAAAATCTGTTGTTTCTAGATGTTCATTCGCGACAATCATTCAAACAGATGAAAAAAAGCATGCCAATAAATTTGATTGATACGCTTTAAAATTAATTTAATAATAGACTCATTTTATCTCCTTTTTTAAGTCCAATGTATAATAGCGATATTGAAAAATGTAAATATATACATTTCCGATATATATATTGTATATAAGAGTGAAGACAAAATTTTGCTATTGAATTTGTAGTTCATTAAGGAAAGAAACCAATGCATAAAAAAGAGCAATTTTTTTAATCCCCCACAAAAAAGTGTATATTATTGATTGAAGAAATGAACTTATTCAATCTAAGTTTAACTAGCAAACAAATAACGTGACTTCCTTATGGAATGAAATTGTCTTTTTGTTTATTCATGTTCTCAATAGGTTTTTGCCTTAATAAATATTTGGAAATAGAAAAAAAAAGGTTTCAATTTGTAATTGTTTATTAGTTTTATTTTGTTACTTTTATGCCTTGAAGTCCCATTATAGGAGTAAGTGATTTATTCTCTTCTCTTTCCATATATATGTCAATAATAATTGTCCACTGTTAACTTGACATCTTTTAAGAAAAAATAAATAATAGAGATAATATTATTACATTAACTTTTGAATATATTCAATTTAATTTAGTTTGTGCTTGTTTTTTAATTAGAGTATTTTTAATTAGGAATAACTTCCAACATGAAATTAAAAATCTGCATTTAACTTAAAGACTTCCGGAGATTGGTTTTAGACTAATTTTTTTAAAAACTTATTTTTTTCTAAAGAAGATCAACATCCAAAGGACAATTTCTTTAGTGACAAAATATGAGAACCTTTAAAATTGATTTACCGAGATCAGAATTTTATTCGACAAATAAATAAATAAAACTACCAACCCCAATGGTTGGTATTTGTTAAAAAAATTATTTAAAGGAACTGACCTTAAAAGGTCGGTATTAAGTTTTTTCTTTTTAAAATTTCAGTAGAGTTCCAATGGAAAATGGAAAACTACTTGACTGAAAAGTTAATTTTATGGTAGAGTTTGAATCAAAATCTCTAATTAAGGATGTATGAATATTTATTAGTCAGTGACAAGTGTAATGGTATTGGATTCATATGAATCATATAACTTTTGAAGCATAAATTTAACACACGATCAAGCCTAAACATATTAGAAAAATAAATAGAAATGTACCTTCAGTTATAGTTTTTCAAGTGTCATAAGAATCACCTTTGATCTAGAACCGACTTGTAACTCTGAATAGAAAAAATCCTAATAGTCTTCTAGCATATGGCGTCTATCGCTGAAAGATGTTGGACTGATGGATTTGCAAGCATATTTATAGATAGTCTAAGGACTCTTACAAATTTTTTTAACTCTTAGGGACTTCTCCATAACATTCGGTTGCCCTAGGGACTCATAATCAATAGTTTATTTTCATCAAGAAAACTTCGACATATACATAATTAAAAATATTACTTGTGTTATAAATATAAATTTATTTTAGTGAAAGTCTATCTTTATATTTCCTTGGAGAAAATTTAGGAACTCGAATTTTAGCATTAAGTTAGTTTTTCCCCATAAATAAAGGGATTTTCCTTTGTTTTACATCACTGGTTAATCTCTATCCCTCAAGAGGAATAAGAAGTATTCTTTCTTTTTTATTCTCTCTACTATATTCTTCTTATTGTGTTATTGTTTCATAACACGTTATCAACACAAGAATCTACCATCTCCAGAAAATACTTTAAAAAGATTAGTGTTATAAATTGAAGCTGTGGAGAAAGCACTTAATTTGTTTTTGTGGAGTAGCTAGTAAAGATGGAAACATAGAAGAATGTCATGACCCGCCACTTTATCAATCCACTTAGACATAAAATTAAAGCATAAGTTAGCTAGCCTAACGGGGAATAATCTAGAATCTTGGAGAGGTTTGTGGAATACTCTACAAGATCTTAGAAAATATCTTGGAAGACTTTAGAATTCTCTAGAGTTGTATAGAATTCTAGAAGATGGACTATATTGTAAATATATAGGGACTTGTGTAATAATTTTTATTTACACTTTAGGCCCTAGGTGTTTAGTATAAATAGATGGGGCATTCATTTGTAAGACATCCAAGCTTGAAGCAAGAACCAAGCAAGTTGTAAAGAAATCTTTCAATAAATACAAAGCCTTCTTTAAAAGCTCCCTTTTATTTCTTCATTCTCTTAGCAATATATGTTTCAAAGGGCTTACTTGAGCTTACAAGATCATGAAATATTCATAAGTAAGTTGTCAAGTGTCGCACAAAGTATTAGTGGAATTCTAAGTTTGTGACAATGTGGTATCAGAGCGAAGGTTCATACTAAGGGAATTACCAATGGAGGAGACTTTGACGCTGCTATCACCACCAATGCCATGCTGGATGGTGGAAAGAAGCACCGCAAGGAAAGGATGCACCTTAAGAGTAGCGAGGAAATATTGCTTGACCCTACACCAAGCGAAGCACTAACATCTTACCCACCTTCAACCATTGAAGCAAGTAATGATGAATGTGGTGAGGATACCATTGATGTCACACCTGGAGTAGAAGGGATCACAAAGGTTGACACGGCGAGGAAGGATGTTGAGATCTTAGGCCAACACTTGAACAAGGTTGATGTCAAGTTTAAAATTCTTGAGAACTTCACCCTTGAAGAGAATGACAGCATCCAGAAAGACTTGGAGGTGCATAAGCATGAATAGTATGAGATAAAGAAGGTTATCACTTCCATAGAGTGTCAGCTCATGGATGCGTTAAGCATGAATAAAACCATGAAGGCCAAGATGGAAGTGCTCAAGAGAGGAATGGAAGCTGGAGGATCTAATACACCCAATGGGGATAGGGTGGCCATCATTGAAACTCTTAAGACACCGATGTTCAAAGGAATCCGTGACGTGCAAGAGGTGGAGAAATTCATATGGCATTTGGAGAATTACTTCAAGTGCAACATGGTGAAGAGTGATGAGAACAAGATCAACACTATCGTGTTATACCTATTAGAGATGGCTATGCTATGGTGGAGGCATAACAAGTCTGAGAATGGGAAGGGGCTTTGCACCATAAACACTTGGGAGCAATTTCAAGTGGAGTTCAAGACGACTTTCTTCCCTAACAATGTCATTTATGAGGCAAAACACAAGTTCAGGGAGTTGAAGCAGAAATGCAGAATACGGGCGTACCTAAAAGAGTTCACCACCCTCACTCTTCAGATTCCCAACCTCACGGATGTTGATATGTCATTCCACTTCATGGATGGGCTGCAAAATGGGCCAACACGAAGTTGGAGCGCTTGTAGGTCAGGACTATTGATGAAGCCATCACGCAGGCCGAAGCTTTTAAAGACTTTAGGCATGATGTCACGACCCAAAGTATACACTAGGCATAACATGGTGTATAAAACTCCGAGAGGCCTTACACAAGCCACTTAGCATACATCATATAAGATAATAAAAAGAAAGATTTCATGAAAACAATTTTATATCATAAAATTGTTTGACAAAAGCGGAAGTCTAACATAAGTCTCAATAAGCCATTTATTACATCATAAGGAAGTGATTGAGACATAATCCATACATCATACAATGTATGAAAACTGAAAGGACATAAAGCTATAAAAATGTTTGGTCCTTGAAACATAGGACTCACCAATTCATGATCACCACCAGATCGACTTGCCACGAGTGTGCGAGGTAGGAGCATCTGACCCTGCATTAGCAAAATAATGTAGGAACAAGTATGCATTAGTACATGGAATGTACCAATTATGATATCAATGCAAAAGAGTTATGAAATCATGCTAAAAAGGACTTTACATGACATTCAATGACACAACTAAATCATAAGATAAAAGGGTTAGAAAACATAAATTATAATCATGGTCAATGCAAGCTAAATATCTTTAAATCACATGTGAGATACTTTAGAAGTAACCTTAGTTCATTATTGTGGGAAGTCTACAATTTAACCAACATAGACCATGTGAGCTATAACATGGAATCCAGTAGCTACCCTACACTGAAAAGGGGTGTCCTTATTTGTCAAGGTAAGAACCATAAATCTAAGCTAAAGAGGATCCATTAGCTAATGTCTATCTAAGACAATTATCCTATGGTGACACATAGTTATGGGATAGGGAGATTGCCTCTAGAGACCCGACCTCTACTAAGGAGAGAGACTCCATCTCAATATCATCTCGGTGCTAAGCAAAAATCGCATATAATAGTCATTAACATTATTCATTTCATCATCTATGGAAAAGAACATCTAAGCAAACAATCCAAGCTAAAGTTCATTTAGACTAACTCCTTAATCTTGATTCAACTTAGGTGAGAAAATCTTTCAACCTTATGAATCATTTTTTTGTGAGAAAACCCTTTCATAATCATGTTCTTAGTAGTATGTGAGAAAACCTTTCACAACAACAACAACATTGATGCTTTACTCTCAAAGCAACCTTAAATCATTTATATCAATTTCATGAAAGAACATGCATGCTTTCATAAATTCTTCTTTCATAGTTTATAAGCTTCATCATATGATCATAGTCCAAAAATCATGGATCATGCATGGGTTCATGTGAATTCAACTTAAAATCATATAATTACTTCAATTCATTCATAAAAAGGATAGAAACAATCAATTGAAAAGAACCTATGAAAGATTGAATAAAACCCTAACTTTGATTGGAGAATCTAACTTTTAAAATTGGAGAATTTAGGAACCCTATGGAGGAAAGGGGGCCATAGGTAAATACTAACATACCTTAGTAAGAAATGACACAATCATTGGTGAATTGGAGTTCTTCAAGACAAACCTTATCTTTTTACTTCCTTAGCTCTAGAGAGGATTTTGTGGGTGATCTTAGAGGGAATTTAGGAGAAAAGTTCAGAATGAGTAGTTTTTAGCCTTAAGGGACTTATATAGTGCTTAGATTAAGGACCAAAATGATCTAGTTTAGAAATTAATCACCTAGGAAAAAGACTTAAAAGCCCTAAAATTATTGCCAACCCCTTCCTATGATTTGGACCTACGGTCCCTACGGACTGCACTGGTCAACCGTAGAAAAGTTCAGAAACCTTTAAGATTGGATCAAATTTGACGAGACTGGTCTACAACTTGCAAAACTTTCTATGACCCATAGACCCCAACCGTAAAACAAAAGTTGACCCTCAAAATTTACCCATTCTAGGTGTCACTCCCTGAGCCTACTCCCTGGGCGGGACTTGCACTCGAGAGCCATTGCTGGCTCCAAACGAACCCTTGGCCTAGCTAGAATCTCAACATAAGACTTTACACATTAATAAAGAAATCAAATGCATTTAAATCAACTGTCTCAAATAACTTAGAATGTTTAAAAATAAACATTCAACTTAGACAAAGTGGCAAACCAAGTCTTAACATAAACAACTAAACATGGAAAGACTAAAGAACTATAGTTATCTGTCTATGAAGCCTCTAATACTATGAGGAATGTTGTGACAAGACCCCCAATAATCCTAACAATTGAAATACTAAAAAACAATATAAAGAGGGATCTTCCGAAAAGCAAGAAGGCTCAGAAAAACACCCTGAATGCTGAACTGGATCAACGAGGCGCTAGATACTAATCATGGTTACCTGTATCTGCATCATAAAATGATGCAGGACAAATGGCATCAGTACATTGAATGTACGAGCATGTGAGGGGAAATCTAAACCAACATAATCTTGAACTGGAATCTAAAAGAAACACTTACCTCAGCTTTACTCAACTCAATGCAGAAATAAACAACAATAACGATGCAGTTTATATAAAGCATTAAAAACAGTAGATAGCAACTCAATGTATTTGAAAATACAATAAAAACTCAATTTATATATATAATAAAGTAAAATACAACTTTGTGGGAGTTTCTCTAACCGACAACCATCACTATGAGATATGTGATGATATAACATCTCGCCCACGCTGCCAAAACTTTCCTATAACTTGCCTGGATATAGAATGCCTCAACTAAGTGGATTCACTAGTCTAAGCTAAAAAACATTAAGGAGTCATCTAAGAAGTATGACCCTTTCTACCCACGATGGCTACATGGTTTATGGAGACTTGAGTTATTATGAACTCGTTCCCATATCGGTGCTCAATACTACTCCCAAAATATACTCAATTCATATGTTAAAAACATAACTCTTTCTCTGTGGTTTGAGATTATTACTCAAAAATCTTATCTCTTAAGAGAGATGGAACTCAAAACTACTCATGAAAACTCATTTGAAAATCAGGGTTTCCTCTCTTATTTAAAGGTGAAAATATTTTAACTCTTGGGAGTACTTAGTTCCCATATAATCTTTTGAAGAAAAGAACTTCACTCTTACTCTTACTTAACTCAATGCTCGAGTCTTTAAAATAAGTAATGATTGTATAAAACTTTTGAAAGACTCTAAGAACTCTCAAAACTTGACTCTTAGCTTTACCTTGAATTTGAATTATGGATTCAAGGTTTATGATCTCATGTTATAGATGATCTCTCGATGTTTAAACATACCTTGGAGTGTAGGAAACAATTAGAAAACATAGGTACGATTTGAGGGAACTTAAACAAAAAAAAGTATGAAAGGGTAGAGGACCTGGCGACCCTGGTATACCGAGTGGCGCAAGGCGCCAAACCCTAACCTACAGTACCTGGGTTGGGACTCACTAAGTGGCGTGGCGCCCCAGGACCCATACTACAGAAACTGATGTGGGGCGCACTGAGTGGCGCGTCACCCCACCCCTTTTCCCAGAAAAATTGGATGAAATTTGTTGTTCGTTTTTCGACCTTAATTTATCTAGATTGGATTGGTTTTTTCCCCAAGCACTTAGATTTGATTACCCAACCAAAGTATACAAGAATCTACTAAAAAACAACCTTAAATCTCATCAAATCATATCAAGAACTCTTCCAAAAACTCAACAATAAAGATTCAAATGAAACTTCAACAACATTCATCAAGAACTCATAAACTCTGCTTTCAAGAATGTAAATACGCTGAATTAAATCATGATTGGTGCGTGGGTGAATGAGCCCAATGCTATGTGATCTCATATACCTCACAGGGATTAACCCTTGGCGAAATCCACAAGCAAAACTCAAGAACATGATGAACTTTGGCTCTTTCTCCTCTTTTCTCTTGTTTTGTCCTCTCTCAAAACCCTAGCATAATTTTATGAAGAGTAAACTGAACCAAATTAGTTTAGACCCCAAATAAATTACTAAAATGAATTAAGCTAATTGGGTAATGAAAGGACCAAAATACCCCTCTAAAATCTGGGTGACTTTCCTTATCCAGACAGCCCAACTTCAAACAGGCATATCTCCCTCATACGAGATCAAAAATGAAAAAACTCAGAGGCGTTGGAAAGATAATTCAAAGACCTTTCATTTGATATCCTGTAGCCCACCTAACTCATCATGTACTAGGAGTTATGGACGTTTGAAGTTGACCAGAAACTCATACTTAATATAACTTGCCAAATTTAAGATTTTTCATTCTTTCCAAAAAATGGTTCTTTTTAATTTTAGCTCTTTCAAATAGCGGGGTGTTACACTGGGACTCACCTACGAGACCTTTCTAGACTCATACAAATGTTGATGAGCCATCCTGATCAACCATTATATGAGGTACTGAAACTTAATGATACAAAAACCCTACCCTGATTCTATGGTTCCATTCCTACGGTCCATAGGTTGGTCCCGTAAAACCATTTCTCAGACAATTTCTACAATATACTTTCCCTTTTTACTTTTCAACTTCTGAGGTGTTACATATGAAAATCCCGACAAAGCAAGAGGAGATGAGATGAGAGGTAGTCATGACCAAAGTGGGGGAGATCGTGACAATATTGAAGAGCAGCGACCACATCTCAAGAATCATGAAACCTATAGGTACGCTGGCAAAAAGTCTTGACGTTAGGGTGATACAGAGAGGAAGGAAAAAACTACCAAAAGAAATAGTTACTACATATAAGGTGGGTCGCATAGCTATGTGAAATTCCCTGAATTGAAAAACCTTGGTGCCATCCTGTAAGAGTGGAAGGAGAGGGAGGCACGAGAACCAGGACAAGGATTAGACATGACGTAGTTGGGCTTGATTGGACTATGCAGAGCCATCACAAAGAAATTAGAGAGGACGAAAGAGTATGGCACACAGTGTGTAGACATCATGATTAATGGAAGACCAACTCTTGCTATGGTCGACACAAGTTCAAAGACCAACATCATGATCAAGATTGTAACAACAAGGCTAGGGTTGAGGTACAGTCCAAGCAACACCCACCTCAAGACGGTCAACGCACCATCGACTCTCGTGTGTAGAGTCGCGCATGGAGTAAGCATCACGCTAGGCAAGTGGCAAGGTAAAAACAACTTCAGTGTCACTCCTTTAGATATCTATAATATCATTCTTGGCAGGAGTTCCTCCAAAAGTGTCACACCGTGATTGATCCTTTCCTCAACCGACTCTTAGTCATGGAGAAAGAAGAATTGTGTATGGTGCCCCTGGTTAAGGTAACAAAGACGGAAGGACAAGTTTGACTAACAGTCATGTAGCTCGTGAGAGGCCTTAAGAAGAAGGAGTCGACATTCGTAGCCAATAATGCGAGGGTGATGAAAGACAATAGTGCAAAAGGGGCTTCACCACCATGTATAGGGAAAGTTACAAAAGGGGAAAAAGATGTGATGTCTGAGGGCTTGCACAAGGGTACTGGTTGAGTCAATCGACTACTGGTCATGCATGTGAGAAGACAAGACTCGATTGTCCATGCAACAACAATGTGATGCAGTCGTCACAACATCAGGTGGAGGAGAGTGTCATGATCCGCCACTTTGTCATCCCACTTAGGCATAAAATTAAAGCGTAAGTCAGCTAGCTTAAGGGAGAAGAATATAGAGTCTTGGAGAGGTTAGACTCTAGAATACCTTAAAAAATATCTTGGAAGGCTTTAGAATTCTCTAGAGTTGTAGAGAATTCTAGAAGAGGAACTATATTTTAAATATGTAGGGACTTGTGTAGTAATTTTTATTTACACTTTAGCCCTTAGGTGTGTAGTATAGATAGATGCGGATTTCATTTGTAAGGCATCCAAGCTTGAAGCAAGAACCAAGCAAATAATAAAGCAATCTTCCAAGCAATACAAAGTCTTCTGCAAAAGCTCTCTTAGTCTTTCTTCATTCTCTTAGCGATCTAAGTTTCAAAGGGCTTACTTAAGCTTGAAAGATCGTGAAAGATTCGTGAGTAAGTTTTCAAGTGCTGAACTGAGTATTAGTGGAAGTCTAAATCCATGACAAGAAGCTAGCGCAGGTTTTTAATTACTATTCTACTTCCACTTTAAAATAGAAGAATAGCAGATGGGTAACTTTAATGATTTAAATTTTTTGAAATATAATAATTGATAATTAATTTCTATGTTACAAAATCTTAAAACATGAATTGCTCTCTAAGAGCAATATGTGATGATTGATGAGACATCAAAAATATATCTTACCTATATATCCATTGTGAGAAGTTATTTTATTGATTTAGATGGTTACGATGTAAAAATATTGATGATTACTTTTTGCATAATTAAGGTATGTTTACAATTTTTCATGAGATATGAATTTAGTAAATTTTGGAAAATAATTGTGGTGGTATCATCTCTCATGAAATGTTATTTGAGTCTTTTGAGTATTGTTGTTTGGGTTTACTTTTTTGTTTGTTTGTTTCACTTGTAAAGTTACCTGTTATGCTTATATATTTAGAGCCTATGTGACAATGCTAATAAAAATTACTTATTTCTAGAAATATTTTTTCAAAATAGCTTTTCAGAAAAGTGTTTTTGAATAAAAGTAATTTGTGTTTAACTAATTCATTTGATTTTTTTATAAGTAAATATGTTTGACTAATCTTTTTTAAAAAAGTGCAGAGTAAAATTTTGAAAAAAGGACAAGTATCAATGTACTTTTAATATTAAGATTTTTTATAAAAAATAAATTATTTTAAATATCTATTATATTCAATTAATTTTTTATTTTTATTAAATTAGAATGTACATATTTACTTGTGCATCAAACATTTTCATGTCAGAAGGTATTGATAATGCTCTTACTTTAACAATACACTTTTGTAAGTACTGATCTTTTAGATTTTTATATTACCAGAATTCTCTGTTTCAAATGTAAGTATCTCTCTTATACTTCTTTAATTTTGAATGAAATTTTGAAATATAAGATGTTGTGAAATCATTGTGGCTTAGAAATATAGTGGTCTTATTAGTATTCGTGACATGAAACCTCTCCTACAACAGAATACCCTGTTTCATTATGAAATAAATTAGTATGTTCATATTTTCTGATGAGTAGCCTTTTCGGAATTCAACTGCATATGAATGTGTATGAGTCAATAAAGTTGTACGAAAATGGGTGAATGATAGAACCATTTTAAACTATTAGAAGTCTGACATCACAAAGTAAGAAAACCAGAGAGGAACTATTTCCAAGAATCGAACGTACTTCCAGTGGTAGAGCAAGCTCAAATACTTTCTCCCCCACTACCAAATTTTGCTGAAGAAGTATAATCTCCATTCGTATCGAAGCAACATGATAGAAGTAGTTTGTGAATATGAATTTACTGTCCCATTTCTTGTGAAATTACTTTTTATAATGAATTTACCATTTTACCCTTCCCCTAGCCTTTTCATTCTTAGTTTGTGTTTCGGGGATTGTTGGTGTGGTCCCCTATGTGATCGGGTGTTTTTTTGGTGATTTGACCCCTATAGTGTAGTGAGTTCTTGATAGAGTTGACTTTGGTCAATATTGGGAGTTTCGAGTGTCATATGGGATTTTTTTCAGTTCCATCACGTCCGAAATGTTGAGTTTGAGCTAGTTAGGTTGTTGGTAAAGTTTTCAAGGCCTTGGGTTGAGTTTTGAGACGTTTGGGTGAAAAGTTGAGTTTTAGCCTTAAGAGTGGTCCGGTAGTGTAATTCTGTCATTTGACCTCTTTTCAGAAATTCGACGATTCCATTTCGTCCAGAATGTTGATTTTAGTGCAGTAGCATGTCCAGTTTATTTTTATCAGACCCCAAATGATTCTCGAGGGTCAATTTGGAGGCTTTTTATTTTAGTTGAGTTGCTGGTTTTCAGTTTCTGGTGTAGTCAATTTGACATTCGCGATCACGACTCTTTGTCTGGCGATCGCGATGTGTTTTTTTTGTGGCCTTCGCGATCGGGGCCCATAGGATCATATTCACAATAAGCTCCATTTTCTCTAAGCCTTCGTGATCGCGGATCGGGTTTCTCACGATCGCCATGTTTCTGACGTGTCTTTCGCGACCATGAGAATTAGTGGCTCACGATCGCGATGAGTAAAATTCTCCTGGAAAAAACTCAAATTCGGGATTTCTCCCAAAATTCTCATTTCCACCATTTTCAAACCCTTGGAGCTTTGGGAGGTGCTTCTTGCTTGTTTCTTAGTGATTTCTTATGTGGGTAAGCTCCCTTTTCTTACTCATTATTGATTCCTTCAAGTTTAATCTTCCCAAAAAAACACTATTAAACCTTTATTTTTAAAGTGGATTTTGCAGTTCTTCCCCTAAAATTGGTAAAATGGTATTTTGATGATTTGGGACTCTTTCTTAATCTATTTTAATGGAGTTTTCAACCACATTTCCCTTTCGGCTCGTGGAAAGTGTATTTCAACTAAAAAAATCTGATTTCGTCCCTTCAATTTTTGAAGTAATTTTTGGACTATTTTACCCCCGATTTCAAATCCTATCAATATGGGTATCATTGAGTTTCTTTTGATGAACTCTTTCCATTATTAATAGTTGGAGATCGTTGTGGTTAGCGTGTGGTTAAGGATTTGCTCCGGTATAGTTGTTTATGTAAAGTTTCAGCCTTGAGGTAGGTTTTGCTATCCCTCCTTTAGACTAAGATCAGTAATGAACCTATTCTTAGGGAGTTAAATATGAAATGAGTAGTCGTATGTCCCTTAGAATTTGCTGATGTCCCCTTTTTAATTCTTTTGAAGCATCGTGTGGAGGCTTACGTAATACTGTTAACTATTGTGGGAAGCCTATGATACTTGAAAAATTGCCTGAGTTAGGGGATTGAGTTGACTTATGAACATCTTAAAATGAAAGAAATGCTTTCTCATGGTAAAGATTGATTTCGAATGAATTTCCTTCTCTATCCCTGTCATTGAGGGTACATTTCATGACTTGTTGAATCAGGAACTTGATGTTATTTGCCACTCTTAATGAACTGATTATATTTTGTATTGTATGTGTTGTGAAACATTCATACTCATGCAACATATTATGGTTCATGGAAATATGAGAAAATAGAGAAAGACTATCTTTTGAGAAAGAAAATGTGACACTTTACTTATATCCTTGACCACACTTAGGTGACAAGTTGGTGAGACATTGAAATATTGAGATCGGTATATGGACTGCGAGTCCCCACTGGTCCTTGTCTTGAAGCTAGAGGCTTAAAAAGGTATATAGGATAGGTTGTGCGATGACCTTGGAACCACCACATCATTTAATATTTTCATCATCTTATTGCATCATTGGTCAATCTTGTTGTGATTTGTGACCTATTAACGTGTTTATTTACTATTATCTGCCCCCTTATGTGTTTGTATTACTCATGCCGCTCTATATTAATTGGCGGCACCGATTCCGAAATGAGACTTTTTTTGTATGAAGGTGGACGCTTTCTTAGTTACTTCTAAGTCTATTTAATTGCTTATACTCAGTTGGTTTAGCCTGTTGAGTACTTTGATTTGTACTCACCCCCTACTTTTGTTATCCCTTTGATGTAGATCCTAGTCAGGGTGAGCCTTATAGTGGTTGATTGGATTCTAACGGAGTTCCTTCTTTCGAAGTTTTGGTGAGGCCCTTTTTGTAATGACCCAGTCGGTTATTTTTGCAAATTTTTATGAATTTATTATTTCCCCCCTCTCGTTATTGACCCCGAGTCTTCTATAATAGATTTTAAAAAGTTTGTTTTGAACTTTTGGTTAAAAGATGAGATTTCGGTAAGTTTGTGAGTTTTAAAGGCTATGTTTTTAAGAAACAAGTTTTTGAGGTCTTTTGGAGTTTTGAGTGTCGGGATGGAATTTTGTCGGTTCCATCAATCCCAAAATGTGAAATCTGATTCGTGAGAGATGTTGTTTTAGATTTCGAGTCTTTTTGATAATTTGAGGTCCTAAGTTGTGAAATTGTAGAAACTTAGCCTTTGGGTCGACTTTGTTCAACATTCGGGATTCGGATGCTCGAATCAAAATTCTGAGAGTTCTATTGGATTCGGGGGATGAATTTAGACCTAGGTGAGGTCTTGGTTGATTTTTGAGAAATCCCAAGTTTGTTTTAGCCTTTTTAGGTCTTGGGTTAGTTTCTTGTGGTTTTCATGGTTGTCAGGTCAAGGAGGCCTCAGATTCATGTTTTGACGGTTCCATTGACTCCAAAATGTCGAGTATAATTGATTTGCATATGTGGTTTGTGTGTACGGGGTTCTGAACGAATCTCGAGGGTATTTTTAATGACTTTGATTTGGCTAGTTTCTGGTTGTGGTGCATGACCATGTTCGTCATCGTGATGGCGAGGCTCCCTCATCGTGATCGCGTAACATCATAATAGAGTGCATCATAATGGCGAGGGTCTTGCTGTGATCGCAACAGTTAATGTTAATGAGTTGATTGTGTTAGTCATCGCGATCCGTGACTCTAGGTCACGATGAGCATTTGAGACCTGGGTAGAATGTTTTCTAAATATCAAGATTTTGTTGAGTGGTTGATTTTCACTTATTAAAGGTCCACTTATCCCAATAATTAGTGTCCTCAATGCCTAACTTTGTCCTACTCTAATACAATATTTATGATTTTTTAGCTATGAAGGCAATTGGACAATGTAATGACTAATGTGTGAAAGAATGACAAAAAAATACAAAAAGAAGTGCAAAGTAAACATTGTTGATCGCCTACCATGAATAGAGGATCGCCAACTGAGTACGACCTCATCCAATTTGATAGTGCATAACACTTGTCCCAACATAGTAGGTCGGCAAACTCCTGTAGAGAAGGTGATGCACCGAAAGAGAATGACGATCCCACACACATCGCCCAAAGTGATAGTGTATAGTGTAAAGATTTAATGCTCGGAAGGAAAACAAAAGTGGTATTCAGAGATTTTCCGAATGTGTAAGGTTGACTCAATTGAGTTTGCTAACTGAGGTTCAAACACCTGAAGCGTAGAGCATCACAAGGTGAGGTGAGGAGCGAAGGGCGATTCGCCGAGCTAGTTTGGCGAGCCCAACTAATGTCACTGAGTTTGTTACGAAGTGGATTCTGAGCCAAATTTTTGGAAAGTATAAATAGCCCAAAGGATATAGTTTTTAATATGTTTATTTGGGATGCTAATTAGAGAGAAAATAAAAAAGTGAGTTGGAGAGAGTTTTGAAGAACACTTCACCTTTTTAGAACACTATTCTAGATTTTAGTGTTTTACATTTTGGAATTTGAAATTGATAAATTGAAGTTGAATCCAAAGTGGGTTTACTCTTAATTACTTGATTTCAGTTGCCCATGGTTGCTTTCATGGAAGGTATAATTTCTTTACTTTTTGTGATGGGTGGCTAAAACCCTAAGATCTAGGGGGTGCTCTAATGGGATTTAGTGTTTATTTAATGTAATGGGTATTGTGTTATGCTATGTTTTGTTGTTGTTCATGCATGAATTTGATCTAATTACCATGAGATTAACTTAAGGGTTAAGGCTGCAAACTTAATTCCTGTTTCCGATCTCCGGTTGATGCTTAAAAGAGATTGATTGGAGTGGGTAATTAGTTCAATACTAGAAATTGAGGTTTGATATCTGTAGCTTGATCGAAAGAGAGGTTATGGATCGAATCTATTTGCCCTATTCTTGAAAGAGAGGATAGAGTAAGGTATTGGGTTGTTTAGGATCGGCATTTAGATGAGACTGAAAGGAGATTCTAGGCATAAATGCTTTGAGATCGAAAGAAGATTAGCGTCATTGAAGTTGACTTAGCCTATTCATGAATGTTCATCACTATAGAAAAGCACAATTACTCATATGTGACATTGATATCAAATCCCCGCACCTCTAGATTACTTGTTAACTCTTGATTTCTTTGATATTTTTGTTTAACTATGGAATTGATAATCAAATCTTTATATTAAGTTGGTGGTACTATCCACCAAAATTTTCTTACTATTACAAATGAGCTAAATTAAAGTCCTAATCTCTTGATAACGAATTCTCTACGATATACCATTCCCTGTGGGATTCGACCCCTACTCTTTGTTGAGTTTTTTACTAACTACAATCACTCACTCTTTTTATTTATTTTGGAGGGTGATTTGAGAGTTATCAGGTTTTAACGCCATTTTTACCATTTTTGAGTTTTGGGAGCTTTGGTAAGGCGATTTGGATCAAGTTTTCAAGTAAAATCTTTTAGGTAACACTTTTTAACTCTAAATCTTCGATTACACATTATCATTGAATTTATGAATTTAAATTAAGATTTTGGGTTGATAAATTGGGGGCTCTTCTTCTTCTTCTTCTTCTCGTAGTTGTCGGGGCTCATGAAAGATTTGAGAGGGAGTTACTTGTCATTCTGGCGGACCCTCTTTTCATTTTCTTTTTATCCTTTGTTCTACTTGAGCAACAAAGACTGAGACTTCTATTTATCTTTCAAATTCAGTATTTTCATTAGTGGCTTGCATATGTGGCAACCAAGTTTAGGGGTATTGTTTAGAATGAATAATTCTTTTACCTTTGTCTTGTTTTGTTTTATTGCATTTCTGCATTTTCTTTCGTTTTGTTGGGTTGAGGTTGACTTGTCTTGGTGGGAATAGACAAGTAACATGACGTCTATTTTTGGGTCGTGACAATATGGTATCAAAGCCCCAGGTTCATAGGTCTCATGTGTGGACAAGCCAAGTCTAAGTAGAGTTTTGAAGATCGGTACGGAGACATCTCTACTTATCTTCAAGAGGCTACAAGGATTGTTAGGGAACTTCCTTTTATTCGCATTTTCTTACCGTCCGTGGTTACTTTCGCTAGTTCTAAGTTATGGCGAGTTGTTTTGGAAGATGCCGAGGACCAGAGCTTCTGCTTTCAGTGGTAGAGGGGAAGCAGCCCCCGAGGCATTTGTTGAGACCCCGACTAGGGGTAGAGGTAGGATCTGAGTTAGAGGTCATGCTCATAGAGTAGCACTTGTTATAGGTAGTGCCCATGGAGCGGCACCAGACAGAGGTAGAGCTAGAGAGCCTTCTCCTAAGCTGAGGTTGCTGAGGACCAACAAACGAATTCCAAACATCTTCATTTCTCTAGAGGAAAATAACCTAATATTCCCATAGTCATTATTTTTTTTTTCCATTTGCATTAGATGCATTCCATAAGTTAGCAAGAGTTACCAGGAAAAAATGAATAGGAGGCTCAGTATGACATGTTGAATGGTTGGATAAGGCAAATTTTTGGGTCATCGACGACATCCCAACATCACATAAGAGAATCAAGTGAGCTGTGATGTTAATTAATTTGCCGAGTAACTTACATCAAATCTCAAGAAGTTATCCAATACATACAAATTATTCTCAAGCAAATTGACTGATACACTTGTATCCATTCCCTGATAGTGGAACCAGCTTGGGATATTCTTCGCCCGACTCGTAAATATTCTTAGTGACAAGGAATTTGAAAGAGACATGTCATGTTGGATTCATGAGATATTCTGAAACAACGAATTACAAATTGAATCAATGCTCCAATCTGCATATATTGTATCTAATTCTTATGGAAATTCTAGCAGTTGTGTAAGCCTCTTGCAATCTGATTAGTGCAACGTTTGAAGAGCACCAAGTTGGGTTATGCTTAGAGGCAAATGTTCAAAATTATTTTCATTGAGATACAATTCTTTCAAAGAGTGTAAGCATCCAATGTCTTCCAGAAGTCGTACATCTACTAAATTGCATTCACGGAAACCCAAAATTTCCAATGAGCGTAATCCTTCATTCACATGAGGGAACACAAAGAACACTTTTTCTTCTACATCAACTCTTTATTTTGATGTAGGTAGTCCAAAAAAAATATTTTAAGCTAGTTCAGGCGGACGATGAAAGATGGAGGACGTGAAATTAGAGTCCTTGAGGCGCCAAGCTCCTCCTAGTTTTCTAAATCACCTATCTCTTCTGGCAAGCGTTCAAGTTTCGAGTTGTACACAAGTTGAAGCTTCACCAAATCTTTCAACTTACAAATGCTACTTGGAAGAGCTACAAGGTTTTTCATAGAACTCAAATTTAGCTTGGTAATATGAGTTTGGTACATAATAAACGATGGTTGTTCGATTATCCCGGAGTATCCCATGTGAATATCTAACTTTGGCTTCATACTTCCAATGATCTCTGGAAATTACTCTAAACTAGAGGAATCTTGTAGATCTAGAGATTCCACATTAACACATGGAAACCTCATGAGGCTTATACATCCATGAAGATTTAACTGAATGAGTTTTCTGCAATACTCCAGGAACTAGTGAACCTCTTCAAGACCCATATATTTTATCAGATTCAAATACTCTAAATTTGGTATTTCTGTGAAATCTTGTGTTCGGATAAGGTTATCGGAAAAGCTAAGATCTAGCTTCTGTCGAGATGCCAAATGTTGTTATAACATAGAAAGAATGATATCGAAAAACAAGAGTAGTTCATTACACCAAAAATGAGTATTGACATTTGGATTATAATAATCAACACGATTTTTCGTGAGAAATTAGAAATTATTTTATGTTCCTTCTTATATATGTTCAGAAACTAAATACAAGTATAATTTTAAGTAAAAAGTACAATATTTGATATGTGAGTCATGACTCACACAATATTAACTCTTTTTTTTTATGGGGGAGGTCCATCTCGTTAGGTTGCTATTGGGGCCTTCAAGCGTCGGCTTTGTGTTGCACTACTGCCTTGGCTTGGCACACCGTAAAACAACTTAAACTTGAAAAATTTATGCCAAGATAATTGTCACTTTAGATTCAAGATTGAAGTTGACAATTATTTTTTCAAACTATATCCTTAACATTAAATAATAGCTTTATTTTAATACTACTCAATTCTCAAAAAGACATATAATAAATAGGGGTATCTTAATAAACTATATCTTATTTTTATTATTTTTCCTTAGTGGAGAGCTAAAGCAATAGTTGAAATGGGAAAGGGAGTATCACTAACCCCCTGGACAAAAATGCCCTTTGAATCCCTGTCTATGTATCTATTTCTGAGTGGTTGTGAAGAGATGAGTAAGAAATAATTAAAATACACTAATATCGATAAAATTAAAATTGTATCAATGGTCGCTAGAATATTTAATATGTTTGACTAAAATGGAAGATTAACTATTGTAACTTTATTTCAGTCCATAAATGATGCAACAAACCAAACGAGAGATTAAGATGAACAAGTCTTTTGTGTTCAGAAGTTTTTGACAATGATTCCCAAGGATATCTATCACAATCAAAATTTCTGATTTGTAATATTTTACGACTTTTCATATTTTTCATGGAATTTTTTCTAAAATGTAATTTTGAACTCATCGTAACCAGATTGCTTCCATTGCCTTGGTTCCCTAGTAAAAGGATCATTAGTCTACAAAGCAAAATTAATTTCTAATTTCTGTAAAAAAATAAAAATTCTCTTGCAAGTAGGACAACTTTCTTACTCCTTGCAATGTCAAATTTTGGCATGTTTTATATTATTTATCGTTGCACTTGAAGTTCTTGAAGATATTTAAGGTCCAATATTAGTTAGGTCTCTCTTAAAAAATATGTCGCTCAAGAGAACACTTTGTGC
This sequence comes from Solanum acaule, assembly GCA_036250505.1. Classification (NCBI taxonomy): domain Eukaryota; kingdom Viridiplantae; phylum Streptophyta; class Magnoliopsida; order Solanales; family Solanaceae; genus Solanum; species Solanum acaule. The sequence goes on along the minus strand of JAJOOR010020139.1, from coordinate 8,828 downwards.
AATTAATTCTATAATTATATTTTCTAATAATACATTTTTCAAGAAGTTCTTTAGACTCAAGTCTAAATGTTTCTAACATGTTGAAGCACAAAATTATAATTGAAACGGTACTAAAAATTTCATCATTTAAATAAAAGATAATCAATGATCAAGTGAAATCGGAACAAAGAATTTGTAATGTAAGTTTTGTCCCTCTTTATTTGTATTTTTTCATTTCAAGATATTTATCATTAAAAGGTTACTCAGGATAAATAGCTAGATAATATTAACATAAACTTTTACTAATTAAGTTATTATGTACAAAATATCGTACAAATTTCAAATTAATCCAAAGAATGAAAGTTGGATTAAACATTTTGTAACACCCCGGAAAATTTTCGAGCTAAGACTCGAACCATCCTTCTTTGTTAGTAGGATTTTTTCCAAGTAGTTTAAAATTTCTTAAGTGTTAAGGTCACTATATGTAGCACCTTGAGTTCCAAAAAAGAACTAAATTGGAAATAGCAAAATCTGAAATTTTGCAAGTTATTATTAAGTTATGAGTTTTGGGTCAAATTCAAATAATCATAACTCTAAGTATAGAATGATTTAGGTGGTCTACAAGATAGCTAATGAAAGGTCTTTGAATTATCTTTCCAACGACACCGAGATTGCTAAGTTTCAAGTTCGGATGCGTGAGATATGCTCTTTTGAAGTTGAGTTGTCCAGTTAAGGAAAGTTAACCCGAAAATAGTGAGGGGTATTTTGGTCTTTTCCTTACCAAAACAGATTTAGTTCATTTTTAGTAAGGTTTTAAGGGTCTAATCCTATTGGGTTCAGTTTTATACTTCTAATATACGCCTAGGATTTTAGTTGAGAGCTCAAGAAGTGAAAAGAAGAGAAAAGAGGAGAAAAGAGGAGAGGATCAAAGCGTTCGTCGAGGTTCTTAGGTTTTGTTGCGGATTTTCATCATGGGTTTGATCCCTAAGAGGTATGTAAGCTTCCATAGTGTTGGGTTTGTTCACCCACATGCCAATCATGTTATTTTTAGCGCAATTTCATTCTTGAAGTTGAAAGATTAGAGTTCTTGATGAGTTCTTGAGAAGTGTTCTTGAAGTTCATCCTAAATCTTGTTGTGTTGGGGTTTTAATGATTTCTTGAGATGAAAGTGACTGTTTTGAGGGCAGTATTGAGTAGATTAGAGTGTACTTATGTTAAGCAATAGAATCCATGTGATTAGGGAAGAAACTGTTCGATTCTAGGTGAGTTTGGGTGAGAAAACGAGCAAGGAATTATTCGTCGGGTTTTCTGGGTTGGGGCCTGGTGCGTCGCGCCAGCCAGTGCGCCCCAAATTATTCTCTAAATTTTAGGGATCGCACCCCGCGCCACTCACTGCGACAGGGTCTCCTGTCCCGTCCAGTTTGCAATTGGTTGCTCCGTTTGAGTTCTTTCGAAGCGTACCTTCACTCCTTTCCGATTCTAACTACTCTAAACTACTTCTAAACACCAAGAAACCATTCATAACATGATTATAACCTTGAATTCATAATTCAAATTCAAGGTAGAGTTAAGAGTTAAGTTTTGAGAATTCTTTCGGACATTCTAAAAAAATCCCTTGGAGTCCTTTTGTGGAGTCTTCTACAACTTTTAGTAACTTGTTTCAAGAACTCGAACAAATGAGTATGAGAATGAGGAGAATATATGCATGAGTCTACTTTGTCATCAAGATATCCTTCATATCATGAACCATAACTCTTGAATTCATAATTCACATTCAAGAGAGAGTTAAGAGTAGAATTCAATAAAGCTTTTGAGTTCAATTGTGAATCCTTTGAGATCAACTATCGATTTGAACTATGTTTTGAGAAAGTAAGTATGAGAATGTGAAGAGTATTATACATGAGTTCCATAATGTTCTTTTGACCCTCGAGTCAAGTCGTCATGGCCATAAATTCTGCATGAACTCCATAAATTGAGCATCATTGAGATGAGTAGTATCTTCAATTTATAAGTCTTGAGTATCGAGTTCCTAACCTTTTCGAGATTAGATTCCTAATCATGGGACTATTACATGTTACCCCAGAAGTTCTTATGTTGAGTAGTCATGCCCATAATTCCGCATGAACCATATGAGTCGAGAAATCTTTAGATGAGGAGTACCTTGAGTCTTTGAGTTGAGTTGTTCATGCCCATAGTTCCACATGAATCTTATGAGTGGATCATTCTTTAAATGAGTATTATCATTGAAGTTGTTGAGTTTTGAGTATCGAGTTCTTTGTATGGTTATTGAAAACCTTGAATTGAGTTGTTCACGCCCATCATTCGGCATGAACCCTATTTTGAGAAATCTTTTTACAACTTTTTATAAACATGTTTTAAGACTTGAGCACTTGAGTTGAGAAAGAGTAGAGTCGAGTTCATTTTCCTTAAAATGATATATGGTAACTAAGTATTCCTAAGAGTAAATGTTTTCAAATTTAAAAGAGAAGGAAATTGAGATTTCCGAAAGAGTTTTGAGTAGTTTGAGTAACATATATAAGCTGAGTATATTTTTGGAAGTAGTACTGAGCACCGATATGTGGACGAGTTCAGATAACTCAAGTCTCCATAAACCATGTAGCCAATGTGGGCAGAAAGGGTCACACTTTTTAGATGATTCCTAAATTCTTTTTAGCATAGACTGGTGGATCCACTTAGTTGAGGAGTTCTATATCCCGGCAAGTTATAGGACAGTTCAGGCAGCGTGGGCGAGATGTTGTATCATCACATAGCTCATAGTGATGGTTTTCGGTTAGAGAAACTCCCACAGAGTTATATTGTATTTTATTATATATAAATTGAGTTGTTATTGTATTCTTCATTACACTGAGTTGTTTTCTTCTGTTTTAAAAGATTTTCATATATTGCATGTGTATTGTTGCTTTATATTGAGTTGAGTATCTCGAATTGAGTACCTAGAGTCGAGTATCTTATTATTGAGTTAGCAACAGAACTCTTTCTAAACCACTAGAGACAGTCACCTACAATAATCAGTCTACCTACGCAACATTGTAGAGAGACGTTCGACTCCACGTGTCCGCTGAACAGTTCCGAGAGTTTTATTCCACTGAGTTGAATATCTTATCATTGAGTTGAACTATATTTCTTATTCTTGAGTTGAGTTCAGCATGAGTGAGTTGAAAGGAGGTAAGTATGTTTCCTTTTATCAAGTTCAAGCTTATGTTATGTTTTAGAATTCTCCTTACATGCTCGTACATTCCACGTACTGAGCCATTTGGCCTACATTGTAGCATGATGCATATACATGTATTCAGGGTCATCAACAGGAGCTTCGTTGGTACCACATGGAGTTCGAGTTAGCTATGGTGAGCCTTCTTGCTTCCGGAGGATTTCATTTACTTTCCAATTTTGTCAGGATGTCATTGGTCATTTCGCGACTTCCATCTTTGTCATTTAGAGGCTTCATAGATAGACAGTAGAGTTTCAAAAGTCTGTTCATTTATTTTGTTAAATGTTTTAAAGAATTAAGTTTCCTATTATGTGGCGAGTTGAATATATTAGTTTTATTCAGAGTTTTTCATTTGAGTTAAAGCTTTGTATTTGAGTTTCATAAATTTTTATTTAGTTTTTAAGCTTTATATGCTTGAGTTTGTCTTCCGCTTGTAGTCAGCCAGGATGAGGGTTCGCTTGGGGACTGGAGTGGTTCCCGAGTGCCGGCCACGTCCAGGGTGAAGGCTTGGGTCGTGACAAACTTGGTATCCGAGCACAGAGTTCAAGTGTCGTAGGGTGTCAATGAAGTTGTGTCAAGTAGGATCTTATTTATGGTTGTGAGGGCCCCACTTCTATAAATGAGGGACTACAGACATTTAAGAAAAAGTTTTCCTTTTTTCATACTGTTAATCGTGCAATAGAGCTATGTCATTGACATTTATTTATACTCGTGCGTTTCTAAGATCCATTCGACTACCCATAATACTAGAAGTTGTTGAAAAGGAAAGTCAGTCCTTTATTGATAAGTTACTCTTAGAAAATTCTTGAGGAAGTCATGAGACTCCAGGGGGGCTTGAGAGAAGCCCATGAGTGAATAAGTGTTCAGTTTTAGAGGAATGCATCCATATTAATGTGAATCATGCGTTTGAGCTAAAATTGAGTTGTACTCTCTTCTCTAAGCCTTGTTTCAGCTGAGATCCTTATGAGAAAGTATGTTTAGAGCTTGGGTAGTATTTTCACCCTAGAAGATAGCATGAATGACGAGATCATGAGCAGTAGTAGTGAAAGAGCCCAGAGTTAGAGGAAAGTATGCAGAGGTTTAGTGATCTAAGAAAAGGAGATAGTGTTTTGAAAAGCTATGTTACTATAGTCATGCACCTAGTAAGTTATTAATGAGGAGTTTTCCCTTATAGGTAGACTAAGAAGTGATGAGTTGTGAAGATTTCATGGTAGAGTATGTTTTAGCTAGAAAGGAGTTTGCGATGAAGTGTCATTGTGCAGGTAATGACGAAGTGTAAGTGTTGAATAGAAGATAAAAAGTATTCGTAAAGTGATAGATCTAAGCTAGGCTTATGATATGTTTGAGAGTGTCATGATGTTCAGAAGGTTATAGAACTGATCAAGTAATGAGGTATAGCATAGTAGGTGAGTAATCGTATTGATATTCGAGTTTAGTAATGCACATTAAGCTTGAATTTGAGATGAGTGCCATGAACAAAAGGATGGCAACATGAGGGTGATGATGTTAGTCGTGGGATTTGATCTAGTGCCTTGACATAGAGTAGGTGAGGAATTGAGATGTTAACTGCAATGAAAGATGAATGGTACCAGTGAGAGATACTAACCTTTAGATAAGGGCAGTGAAGTGTGGCTAAGTCACAAGGTAAAAAGAGCATTAAGAGGATGTATACCAGTTAGAGATGATGAAATAGGTCCAAAGCTTTGAAGTGTCAGCTTTAGACCTAAGGGGGAGATGACAAGATGAGAAATCAAGTAAAGTGTTTGATAATAGGATAATAATGAGTTACAGAGAGTGTGTGAGATATCTTTTCAGAGGTCCTGTTAGTAATGGAGTTGTTAAAGTACTAAGCTTGAATGTGGTGGTAAGGAGTAATAGTCTTAGGATGAGATTCCCTATAGAGAGGTATAGAACTTGAACTAAAGTAATTGGGTTAAGCTTGAATATTGTGAGAGCGTACCATTAAACTCAGACCCTAGTAAGAGTAACCCTATTCCATACCAAGTCCATCCATCATTCGAGGACGAATGATCCCAAGGGGGAGATAATGTAACACCCCGAAATATTTTTGAACTAAGACTCGAACCATCCTTCGTCGTGAGCAGGATTTTTTTCTGAGGAATTTAAAATTTCTTAAGTGTTAAGGTCACTAGATGTAGCACCTTGAGTTCCACAAAAGAACTAAATTGGAAATAGCAAAATCTGAAATTTTGCAAGTTACGCTTAAGTTATGAGTTTTGGGTCAACTTCAAACGACCATAACTCTCACTACACGATGATTTAGGTCATCTACAAGATATCTAATGAAATAGTTTTGAATTATCTTTCCAACATCATCGAGTTTGCTAAGTTTCGAGGTCGGATGAGTGAGATATTCCCTTTTGAAGTTGAGCTGTCCAGTTAAGGAAGGTTACCCGAAAATAGTGAGGGCTATTTTGGTCTTTTCCTTACCAATCAGATTTAATTTATTTTTAGTAAGGTTTTAAGGGTATAATCCTATTTGGTTCAGTTTTATAATTCTAATATACGCTTAGGGTTTTAGTTGAGAGTTTAAGAAGAGAAAAGAAGAGAAAAGAGGAGAGGGTCGAGGTTCTTGGGTTTTGTTGTAGATTTTTGCCATGGGTTTGATCCCTAAGAGGTATGTAAGCTTCCATAGAGTTGAGTTTTTTCACCCACATGCCAATCATGTTATTTTCAGCGCAATTTCATTCTTGAAGTTGAAAGATTAGAGTTCTTGATGAGTTATTGAGAAGTGTTCTTGAAGTTCATCCTAAATCTGGTTGGGTTGGGGTTTTGATGATTTTTTGAGATAAAAGTGAGTGTTTTGAGGGCTGTATTGAGTATATTAGAGTGTACTTATTTTAAGTAATTGAATCCAAGTGAATAGGGAAGTAACCGTTCGATTCTAGCCGAGTTAGGGTGAGAAGCAAGGAAATTCATCGGGTTTTATGTGTTGGGGCCTTGCATGTCCCTAATTATGCTCTGAAGTTTAGGGGCTGGAACTCCGTGCCATTTTATGTGCCAGGGTCGCCTGCCCCGTCCAGTTTGCAATCGGTTGCTCCGTTTGAGTTCTTTCGAATGGTACCTTCACTCCTTTTCGATTCTAACTACTCTAAACTACTTCTAAACACCTAGAAACCATTCATAACATGATCATAACCTTGAATTCGTAATTCAAATTCAAGGTAGATTTAAGAGTTAAGTTTTGAGAATTCTTTCGGACATTCTAAGAAAAATCCCTTTGAGTCCTTTTGTGGAGTCATCTACAACTTCTAGTAACTTATTTCAAGAACTCAAGCAAGTGAGTATGAGAATGAGGAGAATGTACTCATAAGCCTACTTTTTCAACACGATATCCTTCATATCATGAACCATAACTCTTGAATTCATAATTCACATTCAAAAGAGAGTTAAGAGTAGAGTTCAAGAAAGCTTTTGAGTTCAATTGTAGATCAACTATCGATTTGAACTAAGTTTTGAGAAAGTAAGTATGAGAATGAGAAGAGTCGTATACATGAGTTCCATAATGTTCTTTAGACCCTCGAGTCAAGTCATCCATGCCCACAAATTCCGCATAAATTCCATAAATTGAGCATCATTGAAAGGAGTAGTATCTTCAATTTCTAAGTCTTGAGTATCGAGTTCCTAACCTTTTCGAGATTATATTCCTAATCATGGGACTATTACGTGTTACCCTTGAAGTCCTTAAGTTGAGTAGTCATGCCCATAATTTTGCATGAATCATAAGAGTCGAGAAATCTTGAGATGGGAATATCATTGAGTCCTCGAGTTGAGTTGTTCATGCCCATAATTCCACATGAACCTTATGAGTTGAGCATTCTTTAAATGAGTATTATCATTTAAGTTGTTGAGTTCCAAGTATTGAGTTCTTTGTATGGTTATTGAAAACCTTGAATTGAGTCGTTCACGCCCATCATTCGTCAAGAACCCTATTTTGAGAAGTCTTTTTACAACTTTTTATAAACTTGTTTTAAGACTTGAGTAGTTGAGTTGAGAAAGAGTAGATTCGAGTTCATTTTTCTTAAAATGAAATATGGGAACTAAGTATTTCCAAGATTAAATGTTTTCACATTTAAAAGAGAAGGAAATTGAGATTTCCAAAAGAGTTTTGAGCAGTTTGAGTAACATCTCTTTTAAGGGAAAGATTTTGAGTAATAATCTCAAACCATACAAAGAGTTTTAAACATATGAGCTGACTATATTTTTGGGAGTAGTATTGAGCACCGATTGGGAACGAGTTTAGATAACTCAAGTCTTTATAAACCATATAGCTAACGTGGGTAGAAAGGGTCATACTTTTTAGATGATTCCTTAATGTTTTTTTAGCATAGACTAGTGGATCAACTTAGTTGAGGCGTTCTATATCCCGGCAAGTTATAAGATAGTTCTGGCAGCGTCGGCGAGATGATTTATCATCACATAGCTCATAGCGATGGTTGTAGGTTAGAGAAACTCCCATAGAGTTATATTGTATTTTATAATATATAAATTGAGTTGTTATTGCATTCTTTATTACACTGAGTTGTTTTGTACTGTTTTAAAAGCTTTTCATATATTGCATGTGTATTGTTGCTTTATATTGAGTTGAGTATCCAGAGTTGAGTATCCAAAGTTGAGTACCCAGAGTCGAGTATCTTATTATTGAGTTGAGCTTTATTCCACTGAGTTGAATATCTTATCATTGAGTTGAACTTTGTTTCTTATTCTTGAGTTAAGTTTAGCATGAGTGAGTTGAGCGGAGGTAAGTTTGTTTCCTTTTATCAAGTTTAAGCTTATGTTATGCTTTAGAATTCCCCTTAAATGCTCGTACATTCCACATACTGAGCCAATAGGCCTACATCATTTCATGATGCAGATAAATGTATTTAGGGTCACCAACAGGAGTTTCGTTGGTACCACATGGAGTTCGAGTTAGCTATGGTGAGCCTCCTTGCTTCCGGAGGATTTCATTTACTTTCCAATTTTGTCAGGATGTCGTTGGTCATTTCGCGACTTCCATCTTTGTCATTTAGAGGCTTCATAGATAGACAGTAGAGTTTCAAAAGTCTGTTCATTTATTTTGTTAAATGTTTTAAAGACTTAAGTTTCCTATTTTGTGGCGAGTTGAATATATTAGTTTTATTCAGAGTTTTCCATTTGAGTTAAAGCTTTGTATTTGAGTTTCATGAATTTTTATTCAGTTTTTAAGCTTTGTATGCTTGAGTTAGTGTCACGACATGAGAGCACCCCCTAGTCGTAACCGGCGTACTCGACCTCGGAGAGGTCTAATACAAGCCTCTTAGCATTCATTCATCGCATAGACACTAAAACCATAAGGAATTAAAAACTTTCTTTACAAGAAAACATTTCATAAAAAAAAACAATAACAAGCGGAAGACTTTCTAGACTTTATACATGATGTCTCAAAATCATCTAATACTTTAGAGTACAAAATTCGGGACTAATCCCATACACAACTTAAACAATACTATAAAGACATAAAAGAACATATTGGGTATTGTCCTCGAATATATGAGGACTCACCAAGTCTTCATCTTCAACACTTAGAAACCTATCAAAGCCATGACATGTCATCATCTCCAAATCCCTACACTTTAGT
>JAJOOR010020138.1:0-34727 GCA_036250505.1 Solanum acaule | reverse complement strand
TAGATAAACATAGATAATAATAGCAATCAACTACTCAACTCAACCTAAGCATTTTTCCATCATCATTCAATCATAAACATTCAACCCACTTCATAAGAAAAATTTAGGAAACTTGGAAAGACATGGGTTCATGGACTTTTCTTTCTCAAAACCATCAATAAACATCAATAATAACATAAATCATCATTAAAAATCATTTAATGCAAGAACCCATGCTAGAACCGAAATTAGGACTTTATTGAGTTTTTGAAGAACTTTCAAAACACTTTGATTTGGCTCCTTAAATGGAAGAGGAATCAAGGATAAAGGATCCCCATACCTTAATCATCAAGAACCAAATGAAATTGAAGAAGAAATCAGTAGCCACCATCAACCCTAGCTCCATTTTTCACCTTGACCTTCCATGGGGTTCTAGAGAGAACCTTTTTGAAAGAGGGATTTTGATTTTTGAAGAATGAATTACAAAAAAAATACCTTTTTAAATATTTTAATACCTTATATTGCATATTAGAAATAATATAAAATATACCCACTTCTTAAATTAACTAAAAAGTAATATTTAAGAAAACGCCCCTTGCCCACATGGACTTACCAAATAAAACTAAGGCAATGTCCAAGGGAGGAGCTTCTAAGGGCAGTGATGCCTTTCGCCTTCCTTGAACCCTCTCTTGAACTTGTACTTCGTCAAATTTTTGGAAAATTTCATAACTCTAATTTATGCTAAAACTTTTAAGATTCATACGTTAGGCTCTAGTTTCACCTATCAATTTTTTTAGGGTCGCTACACCAATGGTCGGCGAAGCCCAACTTACCTCACCGATTGGTCCCAACCAGCTTCACATCAGACTTGCATAAATTGATTTTTGAAGGAGAGAGAAGGCATTCAGAAACATGAGAAACACACGATTGAGAGTGAAAACACTACCATTGTGGATTTCAAGTGATTTTAGCAAGGTTTTTCGTTGAAATTTTGTACTAGAGAAGATTGTAGTTGATTTTAACTTCAAAACTTCATTTACCCAGCTATGAAAAACGTGGCAAGTGTTGATTTTAATATTTTCATCATGATTGGCTAAAACCCTAACCTTGGGGTTTTGACGATGTTACCAATTGTTGAGTTTTTCTAAGTCGGTGTCACTGATTTGCGAATAATGATGTTAATTTGAATTGGGTCTGAATTGTTGTTGCATTTTGAGGTCGTCTTGCATGATTAGTGTAACAAGTTCAGTGTTTTGTGCTTGCTGGAGAGAGAAATACAGAGCCAAAGTTGCCAATTTTGTATCCTTAGTAGTTGGTCATCATGATTTCAGCTTGAGAAAGTGAAACATGGAATCTATCCTTTGTATCTAGTTCAAGAAAGAAGATTTGATGAGGACGAGGGTTGGGTATCTTCCATCTAGTGTTGAAGTTCAAGAGAATTCAATAAACATAAGGTAATTGTTTGATAGAAAATTGCTTTACATATAGTGCGACCTACCCACGACAATTTATCATATTGTGATCATCAATGTTCATCCACTAAGTTGAATTCAATAATTGGTTGGTTAATTCATTAAGTGTTACCTCACTATTTGATCGTTTCATGATAAGTGTTGAATTGGATTGACAATTATAACCTGAAATTTAAAGTTTAAACCAAAAAGGTGTTGTAAGTGTTCAGTTGAAGAGATTGTTGTCATACTTCTATAATTGAATTCGAAGGAAAAACTACTATCTGCGGGATCGACCTGAACTCATTTAGGTGGGTTATATACTGACTAGCGATCATTGACACTTAGAGCTGGATGAAGTGTCTTTGAAATGCTAATCAGTAAGGAAAATAACCAAAATACCCTTCATTAATTTGGGTATATTTCCTAAACTGGGTAGGCTAAACTCAAACTGGCATATCTCGCTCATCCAAAATTGGATTTTAGCAAACTCGGTGACCTTGGAAAAGGGACTCAAATATCTTTCATTTTGATATCTTATGGGTCTCCTTAATCATTTTGTGCTAAGAGTTATGGTCATTTGAAGTTGACCCAAAACTTAAAAGAACTTACGAATGACTAGAATGAATTCTCTTTTGTTCTTTGTGAGACACAAGGTTCTACATCTAGTGACCTTAAAACTTAAGAAAATATAAATTCCTTCGTAAAAATCTTACTCACAACCAAGAATGGTTTGAAGCTTAGCTCAAAAAATTTACGGGGTGTTACACCCTTATCCTTTTTGGGTACTTGAATATATGTTTTAGAGCAGTCCAATGTTCTTGCCCTGGATTGGACTGGAATCTTCTAACCATGCCTATGACTAAACAAATGTCAGGTCTAGTGCATAGCATTGCATACATGAGGCTCCCTACTGCAGAAGCATAAAGGACCACCTTCAGTCTTTCTATCTCATTAGTCGTTTTAGGTGACTGATTCTTCGATAGGGAAATTCAATGTCTAAAAGGGAGAAATACTTTTTTGGAATTTTTCATGCTAAACCTTGCAAGAATTGTGTCGATATAAAGTGCTTTAGATAAGCCTAACATCCTTTGTTTGCATTATCTTAAGAACTTGATCCCGAGGATATGAGCCACTTCACCCAAGTCTTTCATATCAGAATGTGAGCGAAACAACTCCTTGACTGAACTCAACATGCTCACATAATTTCCTATTAGTAAGATATCATCTACGTACAAAATAAGAAATGCCACTTTATCTCCATCCCACTTTTTATAAATGCATGATTCATTTTCACATTGAACCAAACCAAAAGTCTTGATCAAAGTGTGAAAACAAGTGTTTCATGCCCTAGAAGCTTGTTTCAATCCATAAATGGATTTTCTTAGTTTAGACAACATTTGTTCATTTCCACTTTTCATGAAACGCTCTGGTTGTGTCATATAGATGAACTCATGAAGACTCCCATTAAGAAAAGTCGTATGGACATCCATTTGCAAAATTTCATAATCATAATGGGCAACAATAGATAAGAGAACCTTATGGATTTAAGCATGACTACCGGTGAAAAGGTTTTCTCAAAATCAATCCTTTCTTTTTGAGTGAACCCTTTCACAAAAGGCCTAGCCTTAAAAGTTCGCATTTTACCATCCACTCCTGTTTTTTTCTTATTGATCCATCTATAACCAATTGGTTTGACTCCTATAGGTGGTTCTATAAGATCCAGACTTGATTTGAGCACAAGGACTCCATTACAGATTTCATAGCAGGAATCAACATTTCAGCATCTTTGACATGTAGTGCTTCGACGTAATTAAGGGGTTTTGTATTAGGCTCCTCAGGGATCCTATCATATGATTCTCCCAATAGCACAAACGATATAGGTTTTCTAATAATTCTCCCACTACGACGACTAGTCACTACAATATCCACTACTTTTGGAACCCAATTCTGAAAACCATGAACCTCTTTCTCCATAAGTACAGGCTGCTGGATATTACTCCCATTACCGTGAGGTAGCGAGTTGTGAGGCATTTGATCTTGTGCAACTTCTTATATTTTGATATATTTCCCACTACTTGACTGCAGTGGTATGTCAATAACAATTTGGGGAATTTCTTCTTGTGATTCATTATTCGTTATTTTTTTTGTTTAATTCCTGTAAAACAATTTTACTTCTAGGAATATAGTTCAATAAATAATCCACTTCTAGAAACTTCTCATTTATCGAAACAATTACCTTCTACTCCTTAGGACAGTAAAATAAACCACCGTTCGTTCCTTTTGGATATCCAAAAAAAATTAACACTTCTATTCTAGATTCCAATTTGAGAGTTTTTCCTTTAAGCATGTGTGTTGGACATTCCCAAACTTGAATATGATATAGACTAGGCTTATGCCCACTCCACAATTCAATTGCGGTTGAAGGTACTGATTTTGAAGGAACCACATTTAGAACATAATTGGCTACTGAGTGCATGCCCCCAAAAGGAAGAAGACAAATTTGAATAATTTAACATTGGTCAAACCATATCCATAAGAGTTCTATTTCTTCTTTCTACTACAACATTTTGCTGTGGTATTCCTGGAGCAGAATATTGAGAGGTAATTCCCGATTCTTACAAGTATTTTATGAATTCTGAAGAAAGGTATTCACCACCACGATCAGATCATAATGTTTGGATATATTTATTATGTCATTTTTCTATTTTCATCTTAAATACTTTGAATTTTTCAAAGCATTCAGATTTACAGCATAACAAATAAATTTATCTGTATTTTGAGTAATCATCTGTGAAAGTCACAAAATACTCCAAACCACCCCTTTCTTGTATATTCATTGGACCACACAAGCTAGAATGAATTAGTTCTAACTTATCTCTAACTCTATTTCTTTTGGAAGGAAAGAGTCTTGATCATTTTTCCTTCTAAATAGGATTCACATGTTGGAAGTGCCTCTACTTTTGTAACAACCTGAATCCGAAAAAGAGGAAATGAACTAGCTTTTTTTGGAAACTGCAGGTGCCAGCCACGGAGGCCAACCACAACTTGTGGGTTGAACCACGGACTATAGGTGGGTCAGTGGGTTGGCCATCCTACCAAATTAATTGAGACCAAGAACAACGACCAGACCTATGAACCGTAGGTCAGATCATGGTCCGTAGTTCGAGGCCCAAGAATTATCTTTCAGACCATGATCTTTGGTCCACCAGGACGGGCCGTGGGTCAGACCACGGTCCATCGACTGGGGTCCGTGAATGGTCACCTGTTAGTTAATTTAGGGGCAACTGGGTCTTTTCGTAATTAATTAGTTCCTATACGACGTCATTTTGCCTATGTTTAGGACCCCTATATAAGTCTTTTTACCCCCAAATTCACCCCATTTAATTCATTCTTCCAAATTCACAAAAAAATCCCAAATCTCCTCCCAAATATTCTCTCTCTAAAAACTTGACGAAGAAGAAGTTTCAACATAAGGTTTCAAGCTAAGGTTTTAATTCCTCCATTGAAAGCTAGCATTTGGAGTCAAGGTATGATAGTTTCCATCCATGGATTCCTTTCATCTACGGAGTTCCCAAATTTCTCTATTTCAAAAGGTAGAATCCCCCATTTGAGTTAGCATTTTATTCAATTATCATGGGTTCTTATCATTATTGTTCTAAATGATTGAATTATGATCATCGAAGCATGAATTGATGAATTGCAATGATTATATGATTTTTTCCCTATGAACCCATGTAATCCCCATATTTTTAAGTTATGAACCATATATTGTAGGATTTTGATCTTCAAGGAAGAGTTTTAGGAAATTGAGCATGTATTACTAGTTTTACATGAATTTATGATGAAATCCATATCTAACCCATGTTTTCTAAGAGTTTATGATTTTTTAACACCGCAGAATCCAAACGAGGCAAAAACAGGCATTTCAAAAAATAGCAGATACCATCCACGAGAGGCCACCCACGACCCCTGCATTGAGCCATGGACCATATGGAGGGTTTGTGGTTTTTCATCCCAGCCTAGACTAAACTTTTGAACCACGGCCTGACCAATGGATTGTTGGTCAGGCCACAGTCCGTGGTCCCAGGACCGTAGGTCAAGGCCGAGAAATCAATTTTTTTTACCACAAATGACGGCCATGCAGGATGGTCCATCGTCGCGACCATGGTCTGTCACTCGAGGGTCTGTCGATCGTGCCTGACAGTTATTTTTAGAGGCATGTGGGTCTTTTCTGATTTTAATTAAATCAAAGTGGTGTCATATAGCCTAAGTCTAGAATACCTATATAAGTATTTTTAACCCCTAAATTCACTCATTCTCCCAAAAAAACCCAAAACTCCTCTCTGAAAGATTCTCTCTCTAGAAGGTGGAAAAAGAAGGAAGAGTTGAAGCTAGGTCAAGTGCAATCTCCAATCATGAAGCTTTTTGTGGGCTTTGTTATTAAGGTATGATGGTTTTTCATCCATGGGATCCTATCTCCCATGGAGTCCCTTATAATTCCCTAATTTGAAGAAGAATTTCCCCAATTCTAGTTAGGGTTTCTTCCAATGTTGTGGGTTATGATAAATGTTGATCCAATTGAATGGATTATGATTGCTTATGATTGAATTGATAGAAGTACATGCTTTTAGGATGAATCCACGTGTACCTGATTAATGTTTCAAGCACACCTCATCAACTTCTAGGTGGAAGCAATCGTTAAGCAGTATAAAACACAACAAATGAGTTGGGGTCAAATCCCACAGGGAGCGGTACGTGTTCAAATTCAATTAAGAAATACAAATGTGACCTAACTAGGTAGTGGAATAGAAATTATCAAAAAAGACATTTACACAGGTCAAAGGGGTGACACGAATGTCAGATGGGGGTTTTGGTATGCAATTATCAACTACAACGCAGTCAAATAGTTGTGAGTAACAATATGGAGAGGAATTCTCTGGATGTGATCGATTATAGGCAAATTTTGATATATGGGTAATTGAAAATACTAATAAATAGCTAAATATCAGTGGGTAGACTACACTATAATTTAAATAGCTTTCTCTCGAACAACTATTCCACTTCAAGTGATTTCTCTCGGACATCAACACGCATAGCTATTAAGAACAACCCATAACCTTAATACATCTTCTCTCTCGACCAAGATGGGTAGGATTGGGTTTAGGATTCATTCTCTCAAGCTAGAACCAAATCAACCCAATACTTACAAATCATTAATCATTAATCTTAGTTCTAAAACCTCTCTCTCGAGCAACCTAAGAACAGAAAGATAGAACTGCATTTGCAACTACAATTCATATATTAAACCACAATTAATGATTAAACCCAATTCAATATATAATTTAAACTAGTAATTAACAATACCCATAAACTAATTCAACGCATAATCACATGATAACACCCCGACAATTGGGGTTTTAGCCAGACATCATAAAAGAGTAAAACCGGTTACCAAAATCGAGTAGCCACCAACTAGGTAAGAGTAATTAAGCCTTTAAAATGCTCCAATTTAAAGAATATTCAAAACCCACTTGCAAAATCTCCAACTTGAGTCTTAAAACCATCAAGTCTACTAAGAAACTCCAGAGAAAACTGTTCTAGACTAAATGGATTCTAAAATTCGATCCTAAATTAACTATTTAAAATCTAATTTATAGTCACCAAAAAAAAGCCACGAAGGGCACTTAGGCGAGGTAAGTTGGGTTCACCGAACAACTCGGTGACCCTCCTAATGCCCTCTTCTATCATCTTTCTGGTTTGGCTCTCAACATCCTCAAGTCCTGTAACTTTGGGCAATCTCTCCTTGCATCGCAGAACTACTCGACAATTCGCCGACTACCCCATTTCTATCTCCTACTTGGTTTCTTCCCTTAAGCCTAGCACGTTGGAACTTTGGGCGGTCAGAATAGCCACTCGGCGACATGCCAAGTGTTATGGGCGATCATCAATCTCGCGTTTCTTCACTTCTTCAATTTCTTTTGTTCCTTTTTGCCTGCTAGTGTCCTTGCTTTGCTCCTCAATCAAAATACCTGAAAATCAAGGCCTTAACATCAATTTATAGCACAAATTCATCATTTGAGGACACTAAATCTATCAAAACAAAGGCCTAAATGAGTCCAAATATTGAACTCATAAGCACCCCCAACTTATATTTTTGCATGTCCTCAAGTAAAACTCAAGATCAACAGTTCAAAAGGATGTCTCAAATAGTGTTGCATAAGACTCGATCATGAATGTACACAACAAAACTCAAACTACTCATGCAAAGATCAATTGTACACTCAAAGATTACAACTGTGACTCACCATTATCAAAGATGCTCAAGTTCACAATACTTTCTTAAAATGCAAGTTCAAGCTCAACAAAGGTACTCAAATGCCCTTACGAGAAATATGATTCCATATTCACACACAATTTCTTAACAATTTCAAATTTATGGAATCACATACAACTCTCACACTCAGAAAGATGAACACATGCGTGACTTCATCCATAGGTTTGCCCTTATATTCCAACCAACATTCGTTTCAGCTCACTCAAGATCACAAAGGTGTTTTTATGGGTTGTAATGGGGCTGACTGTTAAGGTATGATCATTTAGGCTTAGTAGATGCTACCTTCATGAAGTATGGTCTGAACATCACTTTCCTCTTTTTCTTTAACGTTTCAACTATTCTCATAGTCCACCCCATTAGTCAACTTCATATGAACTATCAAATACCACATTTCTTTTGCCATTTCCACCACTTTATTTCACAACTTTTTCATTATTTTTCTTTGCTTCTTTTCTTCTTTTTTTTTTACATGGAGGGGTTCCATCTTTTTCAAAATTATTACTCAAAGAGGGATTTCTTAGACTTCTTGACTTTGCTTCTCTTTTCACCACACCCCCAACTTAAGCTTTTGGCCTAAGTTGGCTATTCAAACAAACCACACTTCATGAAAGTTATGGGTGAATGGAATAAAGAGAGGTCAAAATTGTTCATGTTTCTTCTAAGAAAAAGGGTAAGGCTCAAAATGGAGGAGTTCCATCGCTTACAAAATCATTACTCAAAGGGGGATTTCTCACACTTCTCGACTTTCCTTCTCTTTTCACCACACCCCTAACTTAGGCTGTTGGCCTAAGTTGGCTATTCGAACAAACCACACTTCATGAAAGTTATGAGTCAATGGAATAAAGATCGGTCAAAATTGTTCCACTTTCTTCCAAGAAAAAGGGTAAAGAATGATCATGTCTACACATTCGCAACATCTGTCAGGGCATCAATGCCAGGGGTCACACTCTAGGGCTAGGCATCGGTGCTCGGTACAACATCAACACTCGCTCCACTGGAGCCTGCCAAAGAAGTATCCCTCAAGGAGGCTTGTCAGGCAATCTCAATCATGGCACCCTCTAGATATGCCAGATCATCATAGATAGCTGCTCCTCATCGGTCACTACCTCAGACTCCTCAGCAACAACATCCTCTACAATATCATCTTTGGTGGTAGCCGGAGGTACCTCATCATGGGCTGGAATCTCAACATTCGGATGCTCGGGAATCTCAATCAACCCAAACACCAAAGTGAAGTCTGTCGAATTAAGATGGGCCACATTCTTCCTAAGCTCAAAAACCTCGTCTTTCAAAGCCCTAACCCTAGTAGTAACCTCTTGCCATCTCTCAGAAATCACTACTCTCGCAGTGAGAGCATTAATGAAAGCCTAGATAGGTGTCAGCGCAGCTGTAGTGACTCTCTGTATCAACAGGGGCTCCCCAGCCACTAGCTGAGAAGCCCGCACATCTGTAGAATGGGATAGATGCCCCATCTTCAGGAGCATGGTCTGAGTGATTAGCGGCCTGGAGGCAGAGGTACTTGAAGTAGCTCTAGGAGGCTGGGAGGCAGTAGAAGAACCTGGGCCTGGGACGGAGTAGAAGTCGATGTACCTGAAGGCCCGGAGCACGCAAAGATGCCTCTGCAGGTATAAAATTAACATAAACCTGTGGGGATGTATCCACCGAACCTGCTCTCCTCATCTCAGCCTCATCACATATATACTCGGCCTCTATGCGCCCTATATCTATAGAAGATGTGGGAGTTACCTCGATATCCCTCTTCTCATCACGGGGAACTCAAGCATTACAACATAACTCCGTAATACACACTAGGAATGAAAAGGACATCTGGCGATGTTTGGCCCTCATGGCCATCTCCTGCTCTACAACCAGTCCCAAGTTCAATAGCTTATTGGCGATGATGGAATTGAGACAGGCCTCAATCCACCTCGTGTGGTGTCAAAAATGAGGGGAACTAGCCATCCCTTGAGGTCATCCAGAGCCTATGCAGTGATTACTCTTGGTAGTCATGTTCAAAACCTGTACCCCAATCAAATACAACATTAATATAGTCGTTGTTGCATCATAGTGTCTTCCCTCGAACCATTACGAACTCCACCGGTCTTAAAAAGGCACTGGCCTTCTTCTTCTCCTGGGTACTAAGTCACTATATGCAGTGTAAAACACTCTGACCAATGTGGGAATGTATGGGCCATGAGGCCTGGTGAATATATCGAACCTCTTGAATCGAAGTGTGTCCCACAGAAGAATGTACCTGTCCACTACACCATCCGTGGAGAATCGCTTCTCCCCGAGAATGGTCCTTAATCCTTAAGCCTTTAACCAATTGACTAACTAGGGCGGAGGACCCTATCTTCGTGGTGCTGTGACCACTGTCTGTGCCGACGCTGACACTGACTCTGTGGTAGGAGGGGGGTAGACTTTGGAATCCTAGATGGATCTAGACGAGCCCCTGCACGAATCTATATTTGTCAGGTCTGAAGTAATTGCTCATCCTCCAGCTCAGAGAATGAGGCCTGAGAATCAAAAGACTCCCCATCACTGCCGGAGTTGTGCTCTGGTCTCTCAGGTACGGGCGCTTTGCCCTTGCCTTTGCCTCCCTTCGGAGGTTCTTTCTTGCGCTTTTTGGTGGAAGCAGCAGCTCCCTCATTTATCACACTTCCCAGTGCTCGTTTGCGGGGGCGAAATGCCACTATCTACAAAAAATATTAGAAATTGTTCAAGAAAATTGCAGAAATTAAGTTACAGAAAGACTGGCTGAACGAGTCGGTGAGACACCGAGTCGCTTAGGTGATCCAAATCGGGCTCGCCGAAAAGACCAGCTCAATTTTTTTTAGAAATAATGCATGTCGGCTATACTCAGGGACCTTCAGTGAATCACCGACACAACTCAGCAAGCTTAGACTAGCCCGCCAAATATTATAATGCATTTTAGGGGTTAGGAGGGCAGAAAGGGATGATCAAAGGAACATTTCGGTGAGTCGACGAGTGAACTCAGCGAGCTCAAGCATTCAACCGAAAGTGATAGACTCAACCAAGCCAAATAAAGAAATTAAGGGTGATCTGAGGAGGACGTTGGGGAATTGCCGACCGGTTCGGCGAGCTCGACCCCGCTCGCGAAATTGCCCAACGTGCCAATTTGCAACCCCGTTTCCCAAAATCAAGCCCGCAGCCCCCAACATCAAAATCAAACACTTAGACTATGCATTTAGAGTCAGACCCAATCGACCCTTGCCTCTGGGGTACTCAGACTTCCCCCGATTTGGCTAAAATTGGCGATTTAACGACTAATGCCCTTAAGAATGACGTCAAACGCTCCATCATTGGGCAAAGTACATCTTTTGAAACAATCCAAGGTGACTTAGACTTCACAAAACTAGACCCTAGATAAAATTACCCCAACCCAACAATTTAAGATCAATTTTAACAATCAAAACAGGAGAAACCATTTTTTTAAGCATTTAGGCACAAATTCGAACACAAAACGGGCAATCCAACACATAAATCATTGTTTCAACAATTATGCAACATACAATTACTGATTTCATTTGAGTCTCACCACTAAACTAAAGTTAGAGGTTCAGAAAACCAACATGTATACCGAATTGATAATTTGAAAAGCTAGGCGGCAAAGTAATCCAAATCCGAGCATGGGATCACACACAAAAAGAGAATATACTAGTTAAATATGGAAAATCTAAAGTGTGGGTAAGAGTGTCCGGGGTTAGAAAAGAGAGAATATGAAATATTTTGAAATTTTAAATTATTTTGCCTTTTAAAACCTTTCAGCTTCGCGTCCCTTTCGGGGGTGTTAGTCATCCCCGTCGAACTACTCAGCGCTGCGCTGAGTAGTGATTTACCTCGTTGAGTTTTACAAGACTCCTAGTTAACTTGGGGGTCCAAACAGTGAAAAAAACAGGCTCGTCGACCTATTCAGCAAGCCGCCGATTTAGCAATTGGCACATCGAGTTTTACAGGTTCCCACTTAAAATTTTATGGATCCAATGGTGGTCCAATTGGGCCTGCCAACCACTTCGGTGTGTCGCTGACTGAACTCTTTGGCTCACCAAACTGCACATTCTCAAACATACTTAATTTTTTTAACCTGCTCAGCATTCGTTATTCAAAATACTTAAAGTATAACAAACTTGGGTTTCCTCCCAAGAAGCACCTTAGTTAACGTCGTAGCATGACGAAAGTACCCATTTAAGCCTCATTCTTGGGGTTTGCCATTGTATCACTAGGCAACCTCCTTGTTGCCATTGATTCTAATGCGATGAAATTTGACACATTTGGGTCTCCAGCTGCTTAATAGAAACTGAGTGAGAGGTTACTTTCTAATTAAGAGTTGAGGAATCCTCTTTCATCTCTTTCAACACTTTGTCGGACCCTTCACCTTTGTTGAGAGTGTGTGAGAGCATATCGTCTGTCCGGCAACCTTAATATTCTTTGGGCATTTGATGCTCATGGGAAGGAACATACGTATCCTTCTCCCCCTCTCCTTCCTTCCAAGTGGTGTTACGATCACACAATTCTCTGGCACGGTCTCATCTCTATTCCATCCTTGATTTCCACCAGGTCTTGGGTAGTTTCCACGATAACCTCCTCCTTGGTTGGCTAGGAAGTTTACTTCCTTATTGTACATCACTTCAAATTTTGCTTCATCGGGGTTTAATCCACCAACACCCATAACATTAACACTCATTGCACTAGCACCCATGACATTTTTGGCTAAGATATCTAGCTAGGTTATCATTTTAGTGATATTTTGGCCTCTCTCCTGATCCTTCTCGATCTACACTTTTGTCATTTTATAAGTAAGAGGAGAGACTTGGCCTTTACGAGTGTACCATGTACTGCTGATGTTGAATATGCAATAAAGGAGTTGAGATGCTATGGCAAAGGGTTGTTGCATTAAACCACTCGGAGAAAGTTGATCAACCACTCCATTGATTATCGGATAAAGGCTTTTATAGAAATGTTGCAGCAACACATTATCAGGGCATCGAAGCACCAACTTCTTAAATCTTAGCTATGTCTCATGGATTGGCTCACCTTCCAAGCTTTCGAAACCTTAGATGTCATCCCGTAGAGTGATCATCTGCAATGGGGGAAACAATCTCACCTGAAATGCTATGGTAAGATCATCCCAAGAGGTGATAGAGTCCCTCAGTAACTCAGCCAACCATTTAGTAGCTTCATTAATCAATGAGAACGGGAACAACCTAATACGGACCGATTCTTGCGATATAATCTTAAATGAGAATGGCCCACAAACATCCATAAAGATCCTAACATGGTCATAAGGATCCTTATGAGCCAGATCTCCAAATAGTCCTTTCAATTAGAGGAGCTGAAGCATTGTGCTTGTGATGTGACAAACAGTGTTTCCTTCAGCTGGATGTAAACGAATGGCACCAACACCACCAACTTGGTTTAGATCATTGAAATTTAGGTCATTGACATCATTGAGGTTCCCAATGTCATCTTGGTGGCCCACTTGTCTACCATTACATCCGTTAACACTTATCTCCTCCTTTGTTCAACACAAACAACACAAAACCAAAAACAAAATAAGTTGATTCAACTACAACAAAAAAGATCACAATTCAACTTCAATAAAAGAATTTTAAGCAATACCACTCCCCGCCAATGGCACCATTTTGATTAACGTTACAAGCACACCTCACCCAATTCTAGGTTTAAACGATCGTTAAGAGGTATAAGACCCAACAAATGAGTTGCGGTTGAATCCCATAGGGAGCGGTACATGTTCAAATATAATTAAGAAGTAAAAATATGATCTAACTAATAGAAATTATCAGAAAAACATTTATAGAAGTCAAAGGGGTGACACGAATATCAAATTGGGGATTTTGGTATGTAATTATCAACTACAACACAATCAAATAGTTATGAGATAACAATAATGAGAGGAATTCTCGGGATGTGATCGATTATAGGAATATTTTGAGATATGTCTAAATGAAAATACTAGTAAATAGCTAAATATCAGTGGGTAGGATAGACTATAATTTAAATAGCTTTTTCTCGAACTACTATTCTGCTTCAAGTGATTCCTCTCGAACATCAACAAGCATAGAAATTAAGAACATCCCATAACCTTAATACATCTTCTCTCTCGAGCCAGATAGGTAGGATTAGGTTTAGGATTCACTCTCTCGAGCTAAACCCAAATCATTACAATACCTATAAATAATTAATCAATAGTCTTAGTTCTAAAACCTCTCTCTCGAGCAACCTAAGAACAGAAAGATAGAACTGCATTTGCAACTACAATTCATATATTAAACCACAATTAATGATTAAACCCAATTCAATATATAATTTAAACTAGTAATTAACAATACCCATAAACTTATTCAACGCATAATCACATGATAACACCCCGACAATTGGGGTTTTAGCCAGACATCATAAAAGAGTAAAACCGGTTACCAAAATCGAGTAGCCACCAACTAGGTAAGAGTAATTAAGCCTTTAAAATGCTCCAATTTAAAGAATATTCAAAACCCACTTGCAAAATCTCCAACTTGAGTCTCAAAACCTTCAAGTCTACTAAGTAACTGAACAAAAAACAATTCTACACTGAATGGATTCTAAAATTCGATCCTAAATTAACTATTTAAAATATAATTTACACTAACCAAAAATAAGCCACGAAGGTCCATTAGGCGAGGTAAGTCGGGTTCGTCAAACCACTCTGCAAACCACCCAATGCTCTTTTCTCTTGCCTTCCTGCTTTGGCTCTCAGCATCCTCAAGTCCTGTAACTTTGGGCGATCTCTCCTTGCATCGCGGAACTGCTCGGCGATTCGCCAACTGCCCCTTTTCTATCACCTACTTGGTTTCTCCCTCAGGGTTGGCACGCTGAACCTTTAGGCGGTCAGAATAGCCACTCGGCGACAAGGCAAGTGCTATGGGCGATCATCAATCTCGCCTTTCTTCACTTCTTCAGTTTCTTTTGTACCTTTTTGTCTGCTAGTGTCCTTGCTTTGCTCTTCAATCCATGTACCTTTAAATCAAGGCATTAACATTAGTTTATAGCACAAATTAAGCATTTGAGGACACTAAATCTATCAAAACAAAGCCCTAAGTGAGTCCAAATCTCGGACTCATCAGTACCCACGCCTATCCTAAGTTTCTAAGTTAGAATTGATATAAATGGGTTTTATGCCATGAAGGGAATCTTTAGGGGTTTAGATATATATCCTTTTATGATTGACGATTTGTGATTGAATTGCTGGAGAATAAAGCATAGATGATGATCATGAGATGTAGGGCTTTTAGAGTAAAGCTTATTGTATGAATTGTTGATAATTGATGTTATTATTGTGGAAGGGATACTTCTGTAACACCTCAGAAATTAGTAGGTTGAACTACAGTCTAAATGTGAGGGTTAACATCAGGGGACCATGGGCAACACCATTGGTTGTGGTGCCCTTGACGGATCATGAAGATGGGCATAGTCCCTAGGACGGGGATGCCTAGTCAAGGGGTTTTTGGTAATTTCCTAATTAATTGGTAAATTAATGGGGTCGATTTTAATTGTTTTATTTCACATATATAAATGATTTTAAGTCATAAACCACCCCAATTACATCATTATTCCCAAAAACCCAAATCAAACCAAAAATTCATCTTCTCCAAATTATTTCTCTCACTAGAAGTTCCCAAAGAAGAAGAAGAAGAAGTGGAGGCTAGGTCTTGAAGAACCAAGGTCTTTCTTCTCAAATTTAGGGTAAAACTCCTTTAAGGTATGGTGGCTATTAATCTATGGGCCGCTTTCATCCATAGAGTCCCTTCAAAACTTGATTTCAAAGGTTCCAAATTTCCCCAAAAACTAGGGTTTCAATCTAAATCATGGGTTCTCTTTCAAAACGTTTTCAATGGTCTAATTCTGAAGAGTTATGATTGAATTGATGTTTAATTGTTGATTTGAAATTCCCCCAAGAACCCATGAATTCCCTATTACCAAATTGTGACTTCATGATGTGGGTCGATTGATCATGGAAGCATGTGAATAGAATATGTATATATTGATTGATTTTATTGAATTGTTTCATTATTCATGCCTAAATTGTAGTAATTCTAGGTGTGTTGGTGAATTGTAATTCATAGCCTTGAAGGGAGAATTATGAAGATTGATGTATAATCATGATGCTTATGTATATGCTTTGTTATTTCATTGAAGGTAATGTGATCATGACTACAATGCAATTGTGTTATTATTGGAAGGTTATTCTCATTCATACACATGTGAATGATAATGATATGCTATGAAAGGTTTCTTTAATGTAATGTTGTACCTATAATTGGTAGGCTTAGGACATCCTTTCTTTTTGTAACTAATGTAACTTGACTTAATGAACTTTGAATCGGTAGACCTAATGGTGATATCCCTTTCATAAATGATTAATGAAGTATCCTAATGATGTGTCTTAGATCGGTAGGCTAATTGCACCCTTCCATGCATGATAATAATGTACTTTGGATCGGTAGCTTATGGCACCCTTCCATGAATGATAATGATGAACCTTGAATCGGTAGGCTTATGGCACCCTTTCATGAGGATTCAATGAGATTTCCTATTAATATACATTGAATCGGTAGGTTTATGTTACCCTTTCATGTGTTAAATAATGTACCTTGAATCGGTAGGCTTATGGCGCCCTTTCATGTGTTAATCAATCTACCTTAGGTTGCTAGGCCAATGGCACCCTCTCATGTTCTATAAAGTTAAAGTAATGAAATACTCTATGGGAATTTAAAGCTTAGCATCGAGTGGATATGGTAAGATGGAAGCTCTCCCCATGTTTAGGCCGGGTTTCAATGAACATCTTCCTTATCCCATAACTATGTGCCCACATAGGATATTAGCTAGTGGATCCACCTATGCTAAAATGTTACCGGTCCTACCTTAGTCAAGTAGACCAACCCTTTACGATGTGGGATAGACACTGCATTCCATGGGTTGCTCACATGGTCTATGTCGGTTAATGCTTATTCCCATCATGTGAGTTATGTTCTATGGTTACTTGAGAGGTTCTATGAAGTGCGGGTGGTAGTATGGGATGCCATCCATACATTGCATGAGTAGACTTTGAGAGGACGATGATATGTTTCTCTAATGTCCTAATGTCTAATGAAAAGAATGTGCTCATAAGGATGCTAAATGAGAATGTTGACTTAAAGGGTTAATGTAATGATGAATGCTTAACTTGGAAATGTTATTATGAGTTACTTTCCTTGTCATGCCTTATTAAATATGAGTATTCCTTATCTATGATTATTGACTAAAGATGAGAATGAAGAATGGTAAGTATGTTATGGTGGCCTCAAAGTGGTATTTAGTATGAATGGTATTATGGGATGCCAATCATACATTGCACAAGTATAACTTAGTGTTACTTTCATGAGAGTTCGATTATGTTCTAATGACTTACGTGATGAATATGCCTATGTCTTGTATTCTTATGTGAAAGTTCTTAATGTTTCTTAAACTTGGCATATGCATGGTTTTCAACTAAAATGTCATTTTTAAGCATGGTTTTTGCATGGCTATCATACTTACTACATATTTGTACTAATCCATATTTCTTCTACAATTTTCTTTAAAGTGTAGGTTTCGGTGTTTGAGGTGATTCATTCTAGGTCAAGCTTGGATAGACTATTCTCCAAAGCTTGTGGTATGTCCTCATTGATCCGAGGACAAGTTCTATGTTTTCGTTTCATTTCTTTTATTGTATTAGACTTTCAGATTTTCCTATTGTAAGGGTTGTGACCCTATTTGGAGACCTCAATTGTAGTAGATGGCCAAGTGAGACTTTGTCTAGGTTTCTGCTATTTTAGATAAAGATTTTTTTTGGATTGTATGGATTAAAACTTTTAAATTCCGCACTATTTTCTATGTTCTTATGTTTTGATATGCTATGAGACTTTTCGGAGTCTTGTACGTTGTGTCATGTCTGGGGTGTAGGCTCGGGCCGTTAGAAACATGGTATCAGAGCACAAGATGTTGGGATGGTTTTTAGGATTGATGTCTCACAAGGCATGTCTAGTAGAGTCTTGTTCATGAGTGTGAAACACGCCACATTTCCGAATGAGGGGCTATAAGATGTTAGGAAATTTCACTTTCTTCATTACTCTTGAGTCGTTCCGTAGAATTTAGCTCTATAAAAGTCCCTTTCCTAACCCTTCTCTTGTGTCTTCAGGAAATGAATACACGAAGGGCGAATGTTAGAAGGATTAAATAGTAGAATGTGAATCAAGGAGTTTCTCAAGGCAATCAAGTTCCTATTAACCCTCCGGCTATGTCGAATGAAGAAATTAGGTCGGCTCTTCTAATGATGGTTCAAGCCATAACTACTCAAGCCCAAGATCTGACGGCCCAAGCCAATAGGGGTGTTGAGACTCATGTGAACCGTAATGTAAGAACTATTGCTTCTAGGTTAAGGGACTTTGTGAGGATGAATCCTTTGGTGTTTATTGGTTCCAAGGTAAGAGAGGATCCCCAAGAGTTTGTGGATGAGGTGTATAAGGTAGTTGATGCTATAGGGGTCACTTCGGTAGAAAAAACAGAACTAGATGCTTATTAATTGAAGGATGTTGCCCATGTTTGGTTTACTCAATGGAAGAGCAATAGGTCGGTAGGAGTGGGTCCATAGATTGGGATGTGTTTAAGAAAGCATTCCTTCATAGGTTCTTTCCCCTTGAGAAGAGGGAAGTCAAGATGGAAGAGTTTGTCAGCCTTAGGCAAGGTAGCATGAGTGTGCAAGATTATTCTTTGAAATTTACCCTATTGTCTAAGTATGCTCAATCTTTGGTGTCGAACCCGAGGGATGAGGTGAGTAGATTTGTGACGGGTGTGTCTAACTTAGTTGAGGAAGAATGTCGTACGACAATGCTCTATGATGACATGTACATCTCGAGGCTTATAGTGTATGCTCAACAAATTGAGGAGTCCAAACTTAAGAAAAAGAATAGGGAGATGAAGAGAGCTACATCTGATGAGCAAGGTCAACTAAGGTTTAAAAAGAGATTTTCCAACCAAGATTCTTCAAGCATTCCAAGGGTTAACCAAGAGACAGGTAGTGGGTCTCCATTTCCTAAACCTACTTGCACTAATTGTGGAAAAAGACACCATGGGAAGTGCTTAGTCTGTACAAATGGGTGTTATGGTTGTGGAAAGAGTGATCATCAAGTGAAAGATTGCCTTAAACTCTCGGCAAAAGGAAGAGATGCCAAACAAGGTTCTCCCAATGGTGCGGTTCCTATTCCTCCAAATTATGATCGTTTCTATGCACTTCGGTCTAGAGAGGACAAGGGAGTCCTTTCAGATGAAGGCACCGGTACGTTGATAGTTCCTTATGGTTGTGAATGTTTGATTAAGGTCTCTATGTTATTTTCATGTTAGCCTTAGTATGGGTTTACACCCAAGGGGGAGATGGTATTTTTTTATAGTAAGGTTGTTGAGAGTTCCGATATCCTTATCTCTTTCTTCTATTCCTATTCAAGCTTGAGACCAAGAGTTCCTTATTGCTTGTTTCATGTTCTGGAATCATGTGTGATAATGTATTTCCATGGTCTCCTTATGATATGAATGTTCGTGATTGAATTCATGTTTAATGAGAAAATGACCTTTTATGATTTATGTTCCTCATGTTGATGTGCATTTTGTATGAGTTGCCTATATGCTTCATAAGATGAATTGTTGAACATGATTAAATATGCTTTTGAGAGTAATTGTGTAAATTGTTTCATGATGTTATGATGAGCATGATTTGAGTTGGAGAAGGTAATTCTTCCAATGAAATGAGAAATGTTGAAGTTGTCATGCATAATGGGTTTGTAGATGTAGCTCCTACTTTCTTGTGTTGCATTGCGTATATTGAGATGGAGTTGATGTTTCCTCCTTGTTTTGGTGCATTGTTATGATGTTGCATGCATGATGGGCTACTAGTCTTGAGTCTTTATTTCTGTAAGGTGTTTAAAAGTGTCATTCGAGGATGAATGTTCCCAAGGGGGAGATAATGTAAGACCTCAGAAATTAGTAGGTTGAACTAGAGCCTAAACGTGAGGGTTAACGTCAAGGGTTAAGGGCAAGGGCTAAGGATTTTGGGTGAGGGCCATGGGTAGGGGGTCAAGGCTATCTAAAAAGCACCTAGCCACTGCCTACCATGAACACGAGGGACATCACAACCCGTGGTGGCCCCCAAGAGTCGGGGTGCCACCCGTGGTTGGTAAGGCAGTGTGCTCCCAAAACTACCCAAACCAAGGCTTCTCTTCACGAGCCACTTCACGAACCGGGGGAAGGCTCGTGGAGTTTCCTTAGCCTCATGGGAGACTTCCAATTTGGAGGATCTACTGGTCAAGGGACCACGGGCACCACCACGGGCCGTGGTTCCCTTGACGAATCATGAAGAGGGGATGAGATGGAAGCTCCTCCTCTAGTAGAGGATGAGTTTCTAGAAGTACTCTCTTTATATGGAAGCTCTCTCATAGTAGAGTCTGGGTTTCTAGTAGCAATCTCTGTATCCCATAACTATGTGCCCCCATAGGTTGATTAGCTAATGGATCCATTTAAGCTAGAAGCTTATGTTCCTTATGTTGGCAAGTAGGAAATTCATTTTCTATGTGGGAGACACCAGGGGATCATGTTATAGCTCACATGGTATCAATCTCGGTTAAGGCTAATTCCCCACAAGTAATAATGAACTAATGTTACTCGAGGAGTATTACATATGAGTCCAAATGTTTTTTACAGAAGAGGTTAGCATGCATTTGACCATGATTTATGACTTGTGTTTTATAACTTTTTCATATTATGTTTTAGTTTGGTAAATTGAATGGCATGATATAATATGTCCCTTTTAGCATGTTTTAAATGTTTTTTGCATGGCTATCATACTTGGTACATTGTTTTGTACTAACACATACTTTTGCCTACATTTTTCAAAAATGTAGGTTCCGATATTCTGGGTGCTCAGTTTCATGGCTAATGGGTGATTTGATTGATTCCCGACCTTTGGTGAGTCCTCATGCTTCGAGGTCAAAGTTTATTGTTTTCAGTTTTTGTCATGTATTTTCTCTTTTTGACATAATGTATGGGCTAGGCCCAATCTAATTTTATTCTATTAGATCACTTTGATGAGACAAGAGTTTAGACTTCCACTTTTCATTTTATAAATATGTTTTTGACTTGGACTATTTTTTTACTATTATTTTTTCTATTTCTTATGTTATGAGAGCTAAGTGGCTTGTATGGAGTCATTCGTGGTTCTATATGCCATGGTACATCTAAGGGGTACCCCTGGGTCGTGACAACTTCCAATGAACTCAAAGGTCCATTAGAAAACAAACGTGAAATCTTATTGAAATTAATATGACCTAGACATAAGTGTAACACCCTGTATCTGAAAATGGGAAATGAAGCCAATTCCCAAAAGTTTCAGGAGCAACACATGTCGCCAACCCACGACCTATAGAAGGGACCACAGACTGTAGGTGTGGTATGTGGTTGTCCAGCCTAGCAGTGGTCTGAGTGCCTAGAACCATGGCCTGACCAACGGACCATTGATCAAACTATGGTTCATAGAAGGGGTCTGTGGTTCGAAGCCCCAAAAACATAGTTTTGGACCTCCTTCGACTGCCGTGCAGGATGGTCTGTCGTGCAGGATGGTCTGTTGTCTGGACCACGGTCCGTAAGTGGGGTCTCGTAGGTCATAGTTGGCAATTAAGTTCAGGGGAAGTTGGGTCTTTTCCTAATTAATTAGATCCTATACTACGTCGTTTTACCTTTCACTAAGACCCATATATAAACATTTTTAACCCTCAAAATAACCCATTAACTTCATTCTTCCAAATTCACAAAAGAAAACCAAATCTCCTCTCAAATAATTCTATGTCTAGAACCTGAAGAAGAAGAAGGATTCACCTAGGGTTTCAAGCTAAGGTCTCATTTTCTCCATTGAAGTCTAGCATTTGGATTCAAGGTATGGTAGTTTTCATCCATGGATTTCCCAAATTCCTCTATTTCAAAAGGTAGAATTCCCCAATTGAGTTTGAGTTCTCTTCATTTGTCATGGGTTCTTTTCATTAATGATTTAAATGATTGAATTATGATATTTTATGCATTAATTTATGAAATACTATGGTTTTAGGATGATTTCCCCTTTGAACCCATAAAATCCCCCATGTTTTCAAGTTAAGAATCATGTAATGTGGAATTGTAATCATAAAGGAAGAGTTTTATGAAATTAAGCATGCATGACTAGTGTTACATGAATTTATGATGAAATCCATATCTAATCCATGTTTTCTAAGCATTGATGATTAAAAGTGGGCTTTGAACCTCAAGAGGTAAATTATGGAGTTATGCATTTTCTTATGAAATCTATGCAAATGTTTTAAGGGTGCTTTGAGAGTAAAGTACCATTGATGATGTTGTTGTTGTGTTGTTGAAAGGACATTCTCAGAAGCACACTAGCATGATGTGAAAGGTTTTCTCACCTAATTGAATCAAAGAGTAAGAGTTATCCTAATGAACTTAGCTTGGATTGGTTGTCCAAGGACATCTTTTCATGGATAATGAGAATAGGTAAGAAAATGCTATTCTGTGGGATTTATCCTTAGCACCGAGAGGATGTTGATATTGATATGGAAGCTCTCCCGTTAGTAGAGGTCGAGTTTCTAGTAGAAATCTCATAAGATGGAAGCTCTCCCGTTAGTACAGGCCAGGTTTCTAGTAGCAATCTCATTATCCCTTAACTTTGTGCACCCATACATTTATTAGCTAGTGGATCCACTTAAGCTAGAGAGTTTATGGTCATTATCTTGGCAAGTAACACAACCCTCTTCGGTGTAGGAGACACTGGGGATCATGTTATAGCTCACACGGTCTCAATGTCGGTTAAGGATAATTCCCCACATTAATAATGAACTAAGGTTACTCAAGGAGTATCTCATATGTGGTCAGAGACGTTAAAGATGATGTTTGCTTACATTGAACATGTTTTTATGAAGTATGTTTTCTAACGTTCTTATATAATTTATAACTTGGTCAATTCCATGTCATGAAATAAATTGTTCCTTTTTGCATGCTTTAAATGTTTTATGCATGGCTATCATATTTGGCACATTGTTTTGTTCTAAAGCATATTCTTCCCTACATTTTCCCAAATATTGGATCTGGCAATTAGGGTCCCAAGTTTCGTCGCTAGAGGTTGACTTGAGATATTTTCTTAGCTTTGGTGAGTCCTTATGCTTCGAGGACAAACTTTATTATTTTTCGTTTTATTTCATGTATTTTTCTTTTGAACATGATGTATGGGCTAAGGACAATTTCATTCTGTTGTATTAGATAGCTATAATGAGGCAAGTGTTTTAGACTTCTGATTTTCATTTTATAAAATGTTTTAGACTTTGACTATTGTTTTACTCTTATTGTTCTATTTCTTATGTTATGAGAGCTAAGTGTCTTGTATGGAGTCCTTCAGAGTTCTATACGCCATGTTACATCTAGGGGATACCCCTGAGTCCTGACAAACTTGGTAATCAGAGCAAAAGGTTTAAAATTATCCTAGGATGTCTCATAAGCCACGTCTAGAATAGTGTTGTTCATGAGTGTGAAGCGCACCATATTTACGAATGAGAGGCTACAAGATGATTAGGAAACTCCACTTCTTTCATTAATCTTAAGTCGTGCGATAGAGTGTAACTCTATAAGGTCTCTCTCCTAATACATATCCTCAACTCTTCAGGATATGTCTAACCATAGAGCTTATGCTAGAAGGAATGTGAGGGAGAATGCGGAACAAGAAGCTCCTCCCCAAGCTCCTCCAGTTCTGATTGATCCTTTAGCCGAGCAAGTCTCTAATGCGGATTTTAGGGCTGATTTTCAAGTGTTGGCTCAATCCATGATAATCCAAACCATTAGGGAGGTTGAGGTTCCCGTAAGCCCAAATGTGAGCATGACGACTTCAAGGGTTAGGGACTTTACTAGGATGATTCCTCTGGAGTTTCATCGTTCTATGGTTTAGGAAGATCCTCAAGAGTTCACTGATGAGGTCTATTAAATTTTGATGATCATGGGAGTGCTGCCGGTAGAAAAGGTGGAGTTGGCCTCTTATCAAACTTGGTTTAACAAATGGAAATAAAGGAGACAAAAAGATTTGGGTCTTCTTGATTGGGAGAAGTTTAACGGTTCTTTTCTTGATATATTCTTTCCCTTTGAGATGAGGGAAGCTAAGGTGCTTGAGTTCACTAACCATCGTCGGGGGAGTATGAGTGTGAGGGAATATGCTCTAAAGTTCACACAATTGTCTAGATATGCTCTAAAAATTGTTGTCGGTCCAAGGGAAATGATGAGTAAGTTCATTTCGGGTGTGTAAAAAATGGTGGTAAAAGAGTGCCGAACCACAATGCTCATTTATGACATGGACATATCTCGTCTTATGGTGCATGCACAACAAATTGAGAAGGAGAAACTTACAGAAAAGTCTAGAGAGGTAAAAAGGGTTAAGACCGGAGATGGAAATTTCTCAGATGCAAGGTCTGATGGACATGCTCGTCCCAGATTTTGATAAAGGTTTTGTGGTGAAAGTTCCTCTAATGCTCCTCCTATCTTCAACAAAGATAGGGTGTCTAACTCTAATCCTCAAAGAGGTAATGGTAGTTGATCTTCATTGCTTATGTCTACTTGTGCTAAGTGTTGTAAGAAGCATGAGGGCAAGTGTCTAGCCAGCACAGATGGTTGCTTTAGTTGCGGTAAGATTGGTCACAAAATGAGGGATTGACCCATGCCTGCAGAAAAAGGAAGAGAGGGCAAGCTAGCTCCTCCTAGTGGTTCAGGATCCAATGTTGTTAAGCAAAACCACTTCTATGGTCTTCAGACTCAGGGTGAGAGGGAGCATTCTTCCAATGGGGTTACCTGTATGTTAATTTTTTTTCCAACTAGATGTATATGTTTTGCTTAATATAGGTGCTACTTTGTCTTTTGTGACACCATATGTGGCTATTAGGTTTGATGTTCTTCCGGATGTGTTGTTAGAACCTTTTTCTGTCTCTACTCCTATTGGTGATTTTATTATGGCTAATAGGGTCTATAAAAAGTGTCTTGTTTCCCTGTCCCATAGAGTTACTATTGTTGACTTGGTAGAGTTTGATATGTTAGACTTTGATGTTATCCTTGATGTTGATTTGTTGCATTCTTGTTATGCTTCAACTGATTGTAGGACTCGTGTAGTCAAGTTTCGATTCCCAAATTAGCCTATCCTAGAGTGGAAGGGGGAAATTCTATGCCTAAAGGTCAATTTTTCTCTTGTTTTAAAGATAGAAAGATGATTTCTAAAGGTTGCATTTATTGGATAAGTCAGTTAATGATTTCTAAAGAACAATTGAAAGATTTGTTGGATAAGGGTTTCATTCGGCCGAGTATCTCTCCATAGGGTGTGCTCCAGTTTTGTTTGTTAGAAAGAAAGATGGGTATCTTTGCATGTGTATTAACTATCGTCAGTTGAACAAGCTTACCATTAAGAATATGTATCCTCTTCCAATGATGGATGATTTGTTTGACAAACTTCAAGGAGCAAGTTACTTCTCTAAGATTGATCTTCGATCGGGTTATCACCAATTGAGGGTGAAAGAAGATGACATTTCGAAGACAGCTTTTCGAACTCGGTATGGTCATTATGTAGTTTTAGTGATGTCGTTTGGGTTGACTAATGCTCCGGTGGCGTTTATGGATTTGAT
Source organism: Solanum acaule (assembly GCA_036250505.1). Taxonomy (NCBI): domain Eukaryota; kingdom Viridiplantae; phylum Streptophyta; class Magnoliopsida; order Solanales; family Solanaceae; genus Solanum; species Solanum acaule. The sequence goes on along the minus strand of JAJOOR010020138.1, from coordinate 9,189 downwards.
GAATAAGGCTTTTAGACAATACCTTGATATGTTTGATATTGTGTTCATTGATGATATATTGATCTATTAGAGAAGTGAGGATGAGCATATTGATCATTTGAGGAATCTATTGCAAATCCTCAAGGACCAACACCTTTTTGTAAAGTTTAGCAAATGTGACTTTTAGCTAAAGTCTGTAGCTTTTCTTGGTCATATTGTTTCAAGCAAGGGTATTGAGGAAAACCCTATTAAGACAGATGCGGTTAAGAGTTCGCCTAGACCTCTATCTCCTTCAAATATTAGAAGTTTCTTAGGTTTGGCCGGTTACTATAAAAGGTTTGTTGAGAGATTTTCTTCAATTGCCTCTCCTTTGACGACTTTGACTCAAAAGAAGGCTAAGTTCATATGGTCCAAAGCTTCTGGAAAGAGTTTTCAAGAATTGAAAGACAGACTTGCTTCCGTTCCGGTGTTGACCTTACCTTAAGGGACGGATGGTTTTGTTGTTTATTGTGATGCCTCAATAATTGGGTTAGGGTGTGTGCTTATGTGATGTAACGTAAGTTTAGGGTCTATTGATGCATTTCACTTAGAGTTTGTCCGAATCCTTGGCTGTTTTGTTATTAGTATTTATGCTTTTGATGTAATCTTTGCAGGAAATTGGCTTGGAAGCAGCTGAGAGAGATATGAGTTGAAAAGTGTAGAAGGAGCAACTGATAAGCCAACCATGGACCATAGGCCTATTGACGGCCGTAGATGGGCAGTCGTAGGTCCTGGTCAGAAAGCTGATTTTCAGTACTGAAGTTACGGAGTGACACAGTGGACCATAGTCCAATCCATTGACCGTAGGTGGGAAAGTGTAGGTGCAAGTTCAGGGAAATCTAACCAAGTGTGGAACCACAAAAGCAATTACAGACTATAGGTTGAGTAACGACTCATCCTGTACATCAGTCGATGAGATCAAAGAATTTGATGTTCCAGTACCTGAACCACCGAGGTGACCTATGTACCGTAGGTCAACCCGTGGTCCGTTGGTCGAAGCATCGATCAAAACCGCATCTTAGCAGTTATTTCCTTATTTTGTTTCCTACTTAGTTTGGGATTCATTTTCTAAAAATATTAGTTGTACTTTCCATTTTTAGGGGTTAGACATTATTGCAAGGTTCTAGTTTTGGTCTTTTTGAATTATTTTGCAAACTTTGAGCAATTTAATTTCCGGAAGTTGGTTTAAGAAAATTTCAGTTTGAATTTCAATTCAAGATTTAGGTTTTCATCAATTCTCATTGTAAGTTCATGAATTCTTTTAACCTAATTATGAATTGTGAACTCTAAAGCATGAGTAGTTAAATCCATAACTAGGGTTGTGGGCACCATGAGTAATTAACAAAGTATGAATAATAATAAAGTAATTCTTGAATAGTGTTTACGTATGTATTGTTAATCTTGTGGTTTAGAAGTCTTTTTCACGGCTGGAAACGTTAGAACTTGTCTTGTTCTTACTTGCCTTACCAAGGGCTAATGAATAAGAAAAGGATTCAACAACAAAGATTTAGTTAACAATTTGTTGCTATCTAATAGTCTGCTATCAAATGAAGTGAGGGTGAAAACTAAACTAAATTGATACGACAAATAATCTAGGGCGAAGGTAAGGGTTATTAATGCACACACCTATAGATTTACCAAGTTACGAGGTTAAAATTCCTTCTAGGATTACCAATCACGTAGGAATACATAAATTATCGGCCTTGCATTACAAACACTAGAATATGATTACTATTATTAGGATTACTGCATTAAGAGCTTGTGGGGAACACGTGTACCCTAGTTTCCAATTTATATTGATAACTCAAATTGTGAATCTTGTTTACTGGTTACTTAAACATTCTAAATAACAATATGTTACTTATTTACAACCCCTTGTTTACTTTTCTCAGATATAGTTTGACTAAAAAGATATAATTGTGAGTTAAGTTTAAGTCTAAACAATATTTCCCGTGGGATCGACCCCAACCTTCAAGTTAGATTCTTTATTTGGTAACGATCGCTTATACTTCTTTAAGGAGGTGTAATTTGGGTGTATCAAATTTTAGTGCCTCTATCGGGGAATACGACTTTTAGATTATGTTTAACTACACTATTGAACTTTAGTCAAGTATTTCCTTATTTTACATTTCTGTTTTATTTTTAGTCTTCTACAGGTTTCCACTCTAGTGTAGACAAGTACACAGATTCAAAGAGAACAATTGACCCCTTACGATCCTAAATTGAGGAAAACATTGAAAAAAATGGCAAATCAAGGGGTACACAATAATCCAATCGGAGAGGTTCGAGGAGATGGAGTTCAATTGCCACCTCCTAGAGTTTTGAATAGACCCGTTCAGGTAAAAGAAGGTAATATAATCAGAAATGTAGAAAGGGTGTAGAATCCGCCAGTATCGACGTTTCGTGTTCACTATAGGGTTGACTGTGGTGCGGTTAGATCGGATGGGTGTATTCTTCTTCCTCTTCTACCTCGAGGGCATACATTTGTGGTGACCAACAATCTTATACAAATGCTTACAACAAGAGGGTTGTTTGCTGCGTTGGCTTAGGAAGATCCATATGCTCACATGGCTAAATTGTCGATTGTCTGTAAGAGTTGTGTGGGATGACCAGAGTTAGATATGGATGTTATAGGGTTAGAGTATTCCCATGGTGATGGTGCTGTGTGGTTTTCTATGCTGCCATATAACAATTTATACATGGGACAAATTACACAAGGTGTTTATAGCAAGATAGTTTCCAGTGTCGAAGAAGTTAAATCATAAGGATAAACTGAACAACCTCATGACATTACCAGGAGAGTCGATAAGCAGTTCTTGTGATAGGTTCACTGGGTTCATAAGAAGTGTTCTGAATAACCGCATAGATGATGAGTCTTTGAAAGAGTAATTATATAGAGGATATGATGACAATGGTAGAGATCTGCTAGATACTATTGTTGGAGGATCATATTTTGAATGCACTTTCGAGGAGATTGCTAAAAAACTTGAGAGGATTTCCCAAAAAAATAATGCATGGAGCACTAGAAAAGCAAATACTAGTAGGAGCATGTTTGTTGTCCAAACTGCACAAAATCAATCTAGTGATGACAGTCATGAAGAGATGGCTCAAATAAGGACAAAACTGGGATTAGTGTTAAAACATGTTTGTGGGGGTGTAGTAAAAGTGAACGCGGTAAACAATCTAGCTCGAAATCCAACGCCACCTATTGAAGAGTATTACTATGAGGAGGATGAGAATTTGGTGAATGATCAGACGAGGGGTTTCCAAACCAACGCCCAAGGTTCCAACTCGTATAATTGGCACCAAGTTCAAGTAAACAAAGGTGGGAACTATGGAAACTACAACCGTGAGGGAAACTATGTCTGAGATGGCAACTACAATTATGGTAACAATTACAATCGGACCAACTATGGCAACAAAATGATAAGGTTAAGCCCTATATTCCCCCTGCTAATAGAGAGGTTGATAGTATGTCACGCATTGAGGATATTATGCAAAAGATGATGAAGTAGTTTGATGCAATTGATGAGAATGTCAAAGAGATGCAAACTAACTTGTCTAGAATCAGCCAAAAGGTTGATGCCCATGCAGTGTCGATGAAACAACTTGAGCTGCACTTTAGTCATGTGTCCACCACTGCGAACCCACATCAGCGTGGCACACTTCCTAGAAACACCATCCAAAGTCCAAAAAATTATGGGCATTGTATGACAGTCACTACTCACAGAGGAAAGCAAACCATTGATCCCCCTATGTCGTCTGAGGTTGAAAGAGTGATAGAAAACAGTGAGGATGAGATTGATTTTACTAGAGATCCGAAAGATGATATAGAGAAGGAAGCTGAAGTGACACAAAAAGATGTTCCCATTCCTAGACCTCCACCTCCGCTTCCACAATGGTTGGTAAAAAAGACTAAAAAGGGAAAATACCACACATTCATCACTAGGTTGAAGAACTTGTCCATCAATGTTACATTGATATAAGCTTTAGAACAAATGTCAGAGTATTCGAAATTCATGAAAGACTTAGTGACCAAAAGGAGGGTTGTGAGTTTTGAGAATGAGGAGAGGTTGTTACATTGTAGTGCTATTGCCACTAGGTAACTTGTGCAAAATAAAGAGGATCCTGGAGCTTTCAGTACTCCTTGTACCAACGGGGTTTTACAATTTGTGAAAGCTTTGTGTGATTTGGGTGCCAACATTAATTTGACGCCATTTTCCATTTATAACAAGTTTGGTTTAGGAGCTCCAAAGTTAACTGCGATGCCTCTACTTATGGCCGATAGAATAGTGAAGAGGCCCATTGGAGTGCTCCAAGATAGCCTTGTGAAATTAGAGTCATTTAGCCTTGTGAAATTAGAGTCATTCATCTTTCTGGCGGACTTTGTGATACCATATTGTGAGTTTGATTTTGAGGTTCCAATATCTTAGGGAAACCATTTTTTTCTACTAGGTATGCCTTGGTCGAAATGGGAAGAGGTCATCTAAATTTTTGATTAAACAATTAGGATGTAACTTTTGACATATGTAGGTCTATAAAGAATGAAAGTGATCTTAAATCGGTATCTGTTGTATATCATATTGAGGGGCACAACACCGAGGTATGCATTGAGGAAATGTTAAGTGTTGATGCACTAGCAGCGGTGATGATGAATTTTTATAGGGATGGTATTGATGAGTATGATGAGCTAGTTGCCGCACTTGATAGGTTCAATTTTCATTCCAAACAAAAAAGATTGGAGTTAGATATGAAAAATTGAGGCTCTCCACCTGCAAAAAATTGTATGTACCTCTAAAACTGGAACTCAAGGCTCTACCATCTCACATGAGGTATGCATTCTTGGGGAAATATAGCACTTTACTAGTAATCATTGCTGCTGATTTGTGCGAAGAGCAAATAAAGGCCTTGGTATCGATATTGAAGAGGTTTAAAAGGGCTATAGGATGGACTATTGCGGACATTATTGGGATTCCACAACCCATTTGTTCTCACAAAATCAAACTCATGCCTGACAATAAGCATAGTATTGAGCATCAAAGGAGACAGAATCCCCCTTTGCAAGAGGTTGTGCAAAAGGAAATCATAAAGTGGCAGGAAGTTTGATTCATATATCCCATTACTGATATTAGTTGGGTTTGTGTAGTTTAGTGTGTGCAAAAGAAAGGAGGAATCACCATGGTTCCTAATGCTAAAAATGAGCTTGTTCTAATGAGGCCGTTGATTTGTTGGAGAGTGTGTATGGACTATCGCAAGCTAAATGCATGGATAGAAAAGACCACTTCTCAATGTCGTTCATGGATCAAATAGTAGATCCTCTCACTGGTAAGGGTTGATATTGTTTTCTAGATCGATATTCAGGGTAAAATTAAATCTCCATAGCTTCGGAAGACCATGAGAAGACAACCTTCACTTGTCCTTATGGCACTTTTGCCTTCAAAATGATTCAATTCAGGTTGTGTAATGCTCCAACAACCTTCTAGCGGTGTATGCTGTAGATATTTTCAGATATAGTGGAGGACACAATAGAGGTATTGATGGATGATTTCTCTGTGGTAGGTGACTCATTTGATTATTGATTGGCACATTTGGCTGAGGTACTAAAACGGTGTGAAGAGTGTAATCTTATGCGCAATTGGGAAAAGTGCCCCTTCATAGTAAAAGAGGGTATAGTTCTGGGTCATCAGATTTCGTAGAAAGGTATTAAGGTCGATAGAGCCAAGGTTAAGGTAATAGAAAAGCTTACACAACCCATCTATGTAAAAGATGTTCGAAGTTTTCTTGGGCATGGAGGTTTTTACAGGAGGTTCATAAAAGATTTCTCAAAAATTGCACACCCATTGTGCAATCTACTCGAAAAGGAGTGTAAGTTTGATTTTGATGATGCTTGTCTGAGAGCATTTGTAAGCTAAAAGAAAAGAAAACTTCGGCACCTATAATTATTTCCCCGGATTGGGGACAATCGTTTGAAGTTGTGTGTGATGCAAGTTGAGTGGCACTTGGTGTGGTATTAGGACAGAGGTGAGAGAAGATTCTTCATCCGATTTACTATGCCAACAAAGCTCTAAATGTGGCTCAAAAGAACAATACAGTGACTTAACAGGAATTCCTTGCAGTGGTTTTCACATTTGAGATTTAGATCCTACTTGCTTGGTACTAAGGTCATAGTGCATACTGACCAATCTGCATTGAGGTATCTAATGGCTAAAAAGTATGCAAAACCGATGTTGATTAATGGGTATTGTTGCTACAAGAGTTTGATTTTGAGGTTAAGGATAGAAAGGGAACAGAAAATCAGGTTGTTGATCATTTATCCAGACTAGAAGAGGAAGCTTTGATCCAGTTAGAGGATAGAGTTGAGATTAATGATGTGTTCCTTGATGAACAAGTATTGGCTGCTTCTTATGATCTTATCCTTGGTTCGCACATTTTGCTAACTACTTGGCAAGTGATTTTGTTCCGTCGGATTTGTCATTCCACCAAACAAAAAAAATCATGACTGATGTGAAGAAATTCTTTTGGGATGAGCCTTACTTGTTTCGTATTTGTTCTGATGGGATTATTCATCATTGTGTGCCTGAGGTTGAGATGATGAGTATACTCGAGGCGTGTCATGCATCACATGTTGGTGGGCACATAGTGTTATTCGGACTGTTCATAAGATCTTGCAGTGTGGGTATTACTGGCTTACCATCAACAAATATGCTCATGATTTTTCCAAGTCTTGTGATCGTTGGCAACTAGAAGGAGGAATTTCAAAAAAGAGATAACTACCTATGAACCCGATATTGGTGATTGAGCTTTTTGACGTTTGGGGTCTTGATTTCATGGGTCCATTTGTTAGTTCGAACGGCCTCAAGTAAATTCTTGTTATTGTTAACTATGTATCGAAATGGGTGGAGGAACTTGTGCTTTCAAACAATGGGGGGAAAAGTGTCACTGCATTCCTGAAAGAGAATATCTTCTCCATATTTGGGACACCAAGGGAAATCATAAGCTATGGAGGTTCTCACTTTTCTAATATATTGTTCAAGGCATTGGTTGAGAAGTATGGTGTTGGCCATAGTGTAGCAACCCCGTATCATCCTCAGTCGAGTGGGCAAGTTGAAGTGTCGAATCCCGCTATAAAGAAAATTCTCGCAAAGACCGTAAATGCTAAAAGAACTGGCTGGTCAAGAAAGCTTGATGATGCTCTATAGGCCTATGACACTACATTCAAAACTCCCATAGGTATATCCCGCTACCAACTTGTATATTGGAAATCTTGTCACTTGCCTATGGAGGTAGAGCATAAAGTAATGTGGGCGCTAAAGAGGTTGAAATTGGATTGGGGTGCCGCATTGAGTCAAAGAATGAATGACATGAATGAGCTTGATGAGTTTCTCCTAAAAGAATATGAAAGTTCAGCCTTGTACAAGGATAAGATGAAGAAGTACCGTGATTAGAAGATTGAAAAGCCTGAATTTGTTGCCGGTGATCTTGTGCTCTTATTTAACTCAAGGTTGTGCTTGTTTCATGGCAAGCTCAAGTCCAAGTAGACCGGGCCATTAAGAGTAACTAAGTATATCCACAAAGAGCGGTTGAGCTCAAGAACAAGGTTCAAGGTGAACGGACAGAGGTTAAAAATCTACTTGGGGAAATCTGAAAGTATAAATTAAGTGATAGAGGCTTCTTATCGTTATGAAGTCTGAGTAATCAAGGTCTTTGCATAGTGTCGCGATGTTAAATCAAGCGCTGCTATGGAGGCAACCCAAGATGTACAATCTTTCCAATTACAGGAGTTTCTTTTCGATATAAGAGTTTTTCTTAAAATTTTAGTTTTTTTTAGATATGTGTTTATTAATTTTTATGTTTAGTATTGGCTACATATAGATATAATAATGTCCAGAAAATGTAAAAAGGAAGTCCTAATGTTTGCTATGTGCGCAGGGACAAAATGTAAAAAGTTGCATAAACTAAGTTGATGCAATGGTATACGGATGACATTGACGGCCCGTAGGTCAATCCACGAACCATGGATGGCATCCGTAGACCTCAGGTATGTTTTTTGAGTTTTACTAAGTGTTTGAGTAACCTACGGACCCCATCGACGGACCGTAGGTTGACCCACGGACCATTGACGGGGTGTCGTGGGTCAATGGTTATCCGACCCAGACCCCATTTAAATAAAATCCCTTATTTCAAATACTCCCCTTGTAACAACCCGAGAGCACCCCCAAGCCGTTACATGCGTATTCGACCTCTTGGAGGTCTTATACAAGTCTTAGCATTCATTCATTGCATAGATCATAAAAATCACTAAGAATTTAAAAAATTTATTCAATAAAACCATAAGACTTCAAGAGTCATCAACATTTGAAAACATTAATACGCAAGCGGAACTTCTAAGTCTCTTTAGCCAATCTTAGACAAGAACTTAAAACGTACTAAGGGACACGGCCCTTTACAAATGAAATGAAACTTAAGTGTCTATTACAATGACTAAGAAACTTCTAAACATAGTCCTCTAATCTTGAGGACATACCAAAGACTTGGAAGAGTGAAGCAATCCAAGCAACTCCAAAGTACAATCTCCTCCTAGTTACCACAACCTACACTTGTAATAAAATAGAAGAAAGGGGTTAGTACAACACAGGCACTAAGTATGAGGATATGCAAAACATGCTAAAAAGGACATTTGTTTGGGAGTTATGCTTTCATGCCATTTTGATAAAATCTCATGAACATCAACATATTAGGAACCTTACAAGTCACAACCAACAATACAAAGTCATATACTTCACAATACATAATAAACATACATAACCCATTTACCTTTACCTTCTTGTCTTGGACCTCCACCTTAAGTAACCGTTAAGCAATACCTTTGTGCAATGTATGGGCAACGTTACATACCATCACCCACACTAAGGCACCACCTTAAGGACACACAAAGTGCACTTACCATGCATAACTCAACCTTCACCAGTTAATCACATAAGACATATAAGCACATAAGCCAACAAGTCACTTCATAAAACTAGAACGCTCATCAAATGTCATCCCAAGACTCACCTAAGTAAGACATGGTGAGGCAGCCCATACTACCTCTCCATACCACACCCAAGTGATCCTTAAGGCTACACAAGACAAGCTCCATTCACATCTCAACATAAATCGTTGATTCAACTT
>JAJOOR010020137.1:0-32168 GCA_036250505.1 Solanum acaule | reverse complement strand
TTCTTAGGACTAGTAAACCAAGTAAGAGAATATATACCAAAATTAGCAGAGAATTTAAAACCATTACAACAAAAATTAAAGAAAGATGTAGAATACCAGTTTGATAAAAAAGACCAAACACAAATACAAAAAATAAAATTATTATGTAAAAACCTATCTAAACTATACTTTCCAGATGAAAACAAAAAATTTACTTATATAATAGAATCAGACGCGAGTGAAAAAAGTTATGGAGGAATATTAAAATACAGGTATGATGGCAATACGATAGAACATCATTGCAGGTATTATTCAGGAATATTTAATAATACAGAAATAAAGTGGGAAATAAATAGAAAAGAATTATATTCAGTATACAAATGTTTATTAAAATTTGGATTAAAATTTGATATAAGTATGATAAGGTCATTCTTTGTGTCAGTTATGATTATGTTAAATTTGGAACATGATTACACATGGTGATTTAATATGAATTGATATGTGATAAGAATGTAGTTCATATTGTTTTAATTCCTAAAGATGCTTAAATCACTAAAATTTGAATTTGGTCATAACTTTGGAAATAAAGATTCTTTATATACTCCAATTGACCTGAAAGTTGGTAAGTTCATTAATAACGGCCTAGTAAGAAGTACTCATTGTTATGTGATTATGTTTCTTTGAGGTCGTTAAAATGATTTTAAAGTTGTTCTTTGAAATTAAAATGTGATTAATAAGTATGAATGACATCGTCATTTATATCGGTTTTATTTATGTTATATGTGGTATGATTACACGTGATGAGTTAACATGAATTGATATATGATAAGGATGTAGATCTGATTATTTTTTCCTTAAATCGTTTCAATCTGAATTTGATCATAGCTTCAGAGATATATATTATTTTTAAACTCTGATTGATTTGAAATTCAGTAGATTTATCAGAAACGACCAAATTTAAAATACTCATTTTTATGTAGGATTTGGTTATTTGAGGTCATTTAGATGATGTTTTAGATAATTTTTGTATCTTGAAAAATTAATTTTACCAAAAAATTACTCGACTATGATATAGTGGTGATAGACTTTGTTCTCTATAGTCTTCATAACTAAATTTTAGTAAAGTATTAAGTTCATGTGTTGGCTTAGACCGTCCTCCATATCGGATGAAATTATTACAAGTCATTAAAGTTTAATCTCTAGTTTTGATTATCTGTATTGACTCTCCTAAACTTAGTAATATTTGATTGGATCAATGTATCTAGATATTCACTTGGCTTAAATTAACATATACTCTCCATATGAGTTAACTTTTGTTATAAATTTGTTAAAGTGAATATCTGACACCACATATGTATGTTGCATGAGCATTCATTTTTTCATCAAAATTTATTGTTTAAGATGCATGGATATCTATGAGGTGTGTTTTGAATTTTCGTATTCAATACATTCATAAACATGCTGATTTTTGGAAAATAGTATTCAGATAAAGTAAATAATTTTTAGAATTTTGTTCTTTGTTCTTCATTGGTGTATCTATTTCACAAATGATGATATGTGTCATGCGACAAGAATTTTTGAACAAAAAAATTTTAAATTCTATTTTGACCATATAACGTTTTCAACCAAATTGATCATAGTTTTGGATTCGAAAATAAAAGGAACTCAGATTGATCTGAAATTTGGTAGATTCATAAGAACGACCTAGTAAGATTTTTTTTTTTTGGATCGTTATATGAGTTTTTGGTCATATTTGATTAAATAGTAGTGAAGTATTAGTTTTATGTGCTGGCTTAGACCTTCCTCCCTTTCGGATGAAATTGATACAAGTCACTATGTGTCACTACCCAGACCGTCGTGATTAGCACCACACTAACCATCCGGTGGGATAACCACTACTACAACCAAACTAAGCAACAAAACAATACTAAGGCAATTTAGTTACAGAAGCAAGTTAATTAACTAACAAATGCGGAAATATTAATACCTAGAACCTAAAAGTCAACGTACCAAATCATCTAAACAAATTATCAAAGTCTAAACAAGAAGGAACACATCCCCAAACTAATTAGCTAATCAACTAACTAGAACAAAATCTAAGCCCGGAAATGATGGACATAGACGAAAGAGAATCCCATGGCAGCCCGGAAGAATTGGCCCACCCTTGAATTAGAAGCGACGATCACTGATCTTCTAAGCGAGGTCTGTCACTACTCGCGTGAAGATCCCCTGTACTCAACAAAAAAAAGAGCAAGTGAAGTATCAGTACACAACCACAGTGTACTGGTAGGATCACGCAGCTATCCCACTAGTGCAACAGAAACAAGTCAAACAACATTATAATTACTTGGATATATATCAACTTATACAACATCATCAACATGAAAAATCAACAACGCATTCACATTTATCACCACATCATTGGTACTCTCATGGAACCCAAACCCAAACAGTTAGAATGCAGGAATGTGATAATTCGATTCCATATTTATGCCAGAACATGACAACCGATCCCATAGTTATGCCGGAACGTTGCAATCCGATCCAAGTTAGTTATGCCGGAACGTGGCAATCCGATCCCATTCACACACCACAATCACAAACACAAGTATATCATCAAGACCATACATTTAAGTCATGATTTCATGGCATTGATATTTCATCTATCTCATTTACAACAAGTGTGATCAACATTGCTACATTCATACATATACAAGTATCATAATGAGGCAATAACAAGCATACATCAAACAATCATAAAATCACAACCATCATATACCTCGAAACAAGCTTGAAACCCTAAGAAACTTGATCGTTCCCTTTTTGGATTCGTTCCGCTTGTTCTTGGTCTACAAACAATCACAATAACACGGTAATCAACAAACAATCATCAACTACCAGTATTACTAACAATTCTATGAATCCTAGATCAAATCCATGATCCCAATCATCCAAATTAGGGTTGTTTCCACCATAGAATCTATAATAAAACCCTCTCCCATCAATATTCACCCATTTTATTACGTTCTATAGATCGAAAAATGGATTCGGGGAGTGAAAAGCTTACCTTTAGCCTCAAGAATGGTGAAAAACGAGTATGAGTCGCTTGGGGGTCGTTCCTGTTGAAAAGTGCCAAATAAGGTCGTTTAGGGGTTTATTAACGACATTAAGTCGTGTCTGCCCGCCACAGTGACCCTCACCCCGCTGTAGTGGCGCCGCTAGAGCGACCCAACTTCCCGTCAGGGCGGCATTCTTGAACCAGGGAGCTATTCACCTTTCACCTATGATTTTAAGTCTCATCGTACCCGCCACAACTCCCCATATCCCGCTATAGCGACCGCACCAGAGCGGCCAAACTCCCGCCAAAGTGGCACAAACGGAACCAGAGAGTCCATTGAAGGAATTCCAAAATCCCATTTCACAACACACCTCTAACCCACGATGATCAGAAAATACCCTTTATGCTAAGATCGATTCCGGAAGTTCTACTCGCCCGAATTCAATTCCGTAAAGTCATACGATTTCCTTAACAAGTTGTCTAACTACTCATCCCATCAAAATAAAAAACAACTCACCCGATTGTTATCATAGTTCACCACACCTCAAGTACTTCGATTTCGTCCAAATCTAGATAAGGTTGGGAAAATACAAATACTACGATAATGTTTTTTCGGCCCCAAATTTTCCCTCGTTGGCATTTCTATAACGACGGAACCCGATCTTTACAATAGATACCAATTTACCCATCACTCGTCCCCGAGTGACAAAACTTAGGAAAAGTAGGCTAAGGAAAGAATGAAGTAGTACCTAATTCGACGAACAATTGGGGATACTTGTCTCGCATGTCCCTCTCAATTTCCCAAGTAGCTTCCTCAACTGGACGAGACTTCCATTGAACTTTCACGAACTTAATCTCCTTGGTCCTCAACTTACGCACATCATGATCAAGAATAGCAATCGGTTCCTCCTCATATTGGAGGTCTTTGTCTAGCACAATTGAGTCCCACTTAATGATATAATCTCCATCACCATGATATCTTTTCAACATAGACACATGAAATACCGGATGAACACCGGATAGATTAGGGGGTAGAGCCAATCTATATGCCACGTTCCCTACACATTCAAGAACATAAAAGGGACCAATATATCGCGGACTTAACTTGCCCTTCTTACCAAATCTCATCACCCCTTTCATGGGTGATACCTTAAGAAGAACGCTCTCACCAGTCTAAAATTCCATGTCTCTTACTTTATGATCCGCATACTTCTTCTGTCTACTCTGGGATGCTAGAAGCTTAGCTTGAATACTCCTCACCTTATCTTGAGCATCCTTCACTAAATCAACCCCCAAAGGTTTCACATCTCTAGCCTCGAACCAACCTACGGGTGACCTACATCCCCTCCCATATAATGCCTCAAATGGTGCCATGTCAATGCTGGAGTGATAACTATTATTATAGGAGAACTCACACAAAGGTATGAATTTATCCCAATGACCTCCAAAATCAATCACACATGCCCTCAACATGTCTTCCAATACTTGAATAGTCCTCTCAGATTGTCCATCCATCTGTGGATGAAAGGTTGTACTAAAAGTGAGTTGTGTGCCCAATTCATCATGCAATTTCCTCCAAAACTTGGAAGTGAATTGGGTACCAAGATCTGAGATGATAGAAAGGGGCACCCTATGCAACCTCACTATATCTTTCACATACACCTTAGTCAATTGTTCAGTGTTATAATCTGTTCTTATCGGAATGAAATGGGCTGACTTAGTCAATCTATCAACCACTACCCAAATAGAATCGAATTTCCCCAAAAGTATTGGGAAGACCAACAACAAAATCCATAGCTATTCTTTCCCACTTCCATTCTGGAATTGGCTTTTATTGAAGTAAACCTGCAGGCCTTTGATGCTCATATTTCACTTGTTGACAATTTTGACACTTCGCCACAAACTCCACTATGTCTTTCTTCATGCTCGACCACCAATAAATTCATTTAAGATCTCTATACATCTTGGTCACACCCAGATGAATAGAATATCGTGAACCATGAGATTCTGCCAGCAACTTTTGAATCAAGCCATCAACTTGAGGAACACAAATCCTCCTTTTAATACTGAGTACACCATCCATATCAAGAGTGGCCTCTTGTGCCTTACCATTCACCATCTTTTCCTTGAGTTCGTTCAAATTTTCATCCTCAAATTATTTGGCCTGGATCTCCTCAATGAATATGGACTTAACTTCAATGCTAGCTAACACCCCGCCTCTTTCAGAGATGCCCAATTACATGAACTTAGACTCTAAGATCTGAATTTATTTGGCCAAAGGCCGCTTGGTTACACTCAAGTAAGTTAAGCTACCTATACTTACCACTTTTCGACTCAAGGCGTCTGCCACAACATTAGCCTTACCCGGATGGTATTGAATGGTCACATCATAGTCTTTGAGCAACTCCATCCATCTTCGCTATCTCAAATTCAGATTCTTTTGAGTAAACACATGCTGCAAACTACGATGATCAGTAAACACTTCACACTTAACACCATAAAGATAATGCCGCCAGATCTTAAGAGCAAATACTACCGCTGCCAACTCCAAATCATTGGTTGGATAATTTCTCTCATGCACCTTCAATTGGCACGACAAATAGGCTATAACATTCTTATCCTGCATTAATACAACGCCCAATCCAGAATGAGAAGCATCACAATAAACTATAAAATCCTTACCTTCCACCGGTAATGCTAGGATAGGTGCGGTGGTCAAAAGAGTCTTGAGCTTTTGAAAGCTCTCCTCACATTTTTTAGTCCATTCAAATGGTATCTCCTTTTTGGTCAAATTGGTCAAGTGAGTAGCAATTGAAGCAAAATTCTTAACGAAATCGACGATAATAGCTAGCGAGTCCCACAAAACTCCTAACCTCCATCACAGAGCTAGGCCTAACCCAATTCCTAACCGCTTCAATCTTTTGAGGATCTACCATTACACCTTCTTTTGACACTACATGCCCCCAAAATGCAACTAATTTCAACCAAAATTCACACTTTGAAAATTTAGCACATAACTTTTGTTCCCTAAGAACACCCAAAACAGTCCGAAGACGGTTGGCATGCTCTTCTTCACTTTTCAAATAAACAAAAATATCATCAATAAAGACTATCACAAAAGAATCAAGAAATGGCTTGAACACCCCATTCATCAAACTCATGAAAGCTACAGGCGCATTGGTCAAACCAAAAGACAAAACCAAAAACTCATAGTGCCCATAACGAGTTCTAAATGTCGTCTTGGGCATATCCTTTGAAAAAACCGTTGCAACTTGCAATTGGTCAAAGAGATCATCTATTCTAGGCAAGGGGTACCTATTTCGAATAGTGAATCTATTTAATTGCCGGTAATCTATACACATTCTCATGCTACCATCCTTCTTCTTAACAAACAAAACTGGAGCACCCCATGGGGAAGCACTAGGGCGAATAAATCCCTTATCAAGGAGCTCTTGGATTTGAGCCTTAAGCTCTCTTAATTCTGCCAGAGTTATGTGATATGGAGGGATAGAAATGGGATGAGTACCAGGCACTAAATCAATGCAAAAATCTATATCTCTATCTAGAGGCATACCAGGCAAGTCATTAGGAAACACTTCACTAAATTCAGACACCACAGGAATAAACCCAATGGATGGAGCCTCAATCTCAACATCCCTAACATGAGCCAAAAAAGCCAAATAACCCTGCTCTACTAATTTACTAGCCCGAATGGAGGATATAATCTTAGCTTGCTTAGGCTTGTACACGCCTTCCAGAATTTCTAGAGTTACAGACTTAGTATTACAATTAAGCATAACATAATAGGGGGACAACTAAGTCATGCCTAAGATTATGTCAAAATCAATCATATCCAAAATCACCAAATCAACCCAAGTCTGAAAAACCATAAACACAATAGGACAAGCAAGATAGACATGAGTAACTATGACTGACTCTCCAACTGGGGTAGAAACACGAATAGGGGCGTCAAGAATATCACAAATCATCTCAAAATCAGAGGCAAATCTCACAGATACATATGAATAAGTAGAGACCGGATCAAACAGCACATTAGTCACCCGATCACATACAAGAATAGTACTTGTGATCACCGCATCGGATGCCTCCACCTCATTCTTGCCTAGAAAAGCTTAACATTGAGCCCTATCATCTTATCGAGCTACTTCCCTACTTAGTTGCGCGTTAGCCCTACCTCCATTACCATTACCATTACTATTTCCTCTACCTCCACGGCCTCGCTGATTACCTCATCACCCACCTTGTAGGTGTCCTCTACCATTATTATTGTTCCCCACGGATACCACTGCTCTAGACTGCAGCTGCTGCGCGGAATCTAACACACGTAGGTGGGGAAAATCTATCCTCATATGCCTAGGTTCACCACAGTTGTAGCAAGTATGATCAAAAGATGGTATGCTGACCGTCGAAGGCACGACACTCTGACTATCCTGAAAAAATTATAAAATGGGGTTCCCGAGTAGTTACCTGTAGAGGCGGGCATAGCAGATTGAATTGGCTTGGCTGCAAGTGTTGGCCTTCCAGACCCCTTAGAGTAAGAGCTTTGAAAGTTACTAGAATTCATTGCCCTTTTTGCCCAAGCTTTAGCTTGACCGTCTTGCCTCACCCCCTCCCCCCTCCACTTTCTTAACATAGTATGTTACCTCATTAAAACTCCTCCCTGTAGAAGTCATATGAACAGATAATACTTGCAACTCAGAATTCAAACCTCTAATAAACAACCGGATCCTCTCCTCCTCAGTAGTAACTAGCTGCATAGCATATCTGGATAAAGCATGAAACTTGGCCTCATAAGCAGCCACAGACATACCACCTTGTTCTAAAGCCATAAATTCATCCTTCTTGCGATCCCTCAAAGTTCTGGGCACATACTTTTAGAAACAGAGCATGAAATTGGGTCCAAGTAACTGGAGGTAACGTAAAAGATCTGCACTCCATATAAGCACTCCACCACTGCTTGGCCTCACCTTGAAGTTGGAATGAAACGAACTCAACCCTATGTTGGTGAAAAATACCCAATTTATGCAGCCTCTCATAACAATCTAGGATAAACTCATAAACATCTTCAGTCTCAGAACCAAGAAATACCAGAGGCTTAAGCTTCAGAAACTTAGTCAACATATCATGCTCGTTCCCAGTCATAAAAAAACCCAACAAATGATGGAAGAAAGTATCAGTACCTACATTTCCACCCGTCTTGGGTGCAGTGCTAGCAATATGAGAATTAGTGGGAGCTTGATTTGCTTGAGCAGATGGAAGCACTCTAGGACCAGCCAACCCTTTCAAGAACACCATAATCTGTTAAGCTAACACCGGATCAATGGGTGGAACAACCGCAGTCTCCACTAGCAGCTCTTTCTCTTGTCCATTTTTCTCAATATCCTCTTCTATCTTCTCATTATGCGCATGAGGGTTCTCATTCATAGGAACATTATCAATCGGTACCTCATTCACAGCAGACACTACTCTCCCATGACCTCTACCCTTAGCTCTTCTTCTACCTCTGCCTCGATCGCGACCTCTCGCTGCAGATTCCAGGAGCTACGGGCCTAACACCGTTATACCTAGTATTAACCATCTGTGAACAGAAGAGTGAAGGAGGTTAGATACCAATTTGAATTGCCAGATACCAATTGGAATCAAGTCATAGCACAAAAGGAGACAAGAGGAAAATAGAGATTTTCTAAAGTCCTATAGCCTCTCGAAGAAAAGTAAAGGCGTCCCCGTACCATTCCGCTAGACTCTATTAGACTCATTTCGGTACATCAAGATCAATGAACCTAGGCTCTGATACCAACTTTGTCAGGACCTAGACTGTCGTGATTGGCACCCACACTAACCATGCGGTGGGAGAACCAATACTACAACTTTAACTAAGCAACTAAAACAATACTAAGGCAATTAAGTTACGGAAGCAAGTTAATTAACTAAAAAATGCAAAAATTTAATACCTAGCACCTGAAAGTCAATGTACCTAAACATCTAAACAAATGATCCATGTCTAAACAAAAAGGGATACATCCCCAAACTAATAAATTAATCAACTAAATAGAACAAAATCTAATCTCGGAAATGACAGACATAGACGAAAGAGAATCTCATGGCAGCCCGAAAGAATTGGCTCACCCTTGAATTCGAAGCGACAATCACTGATCTTCTACGCAAGGTCTGTCAATAGTCGCGTGAAGATGCCCTATACTCAACAAAAATAAGAGTAAATGCAGTATCAGTACAAAACCATAGTGTACTGGTAGGATCACATGTCTATCCCACTAGTGCAACATAAACAAGTCAAATAATATTATAATCACATGCATATATATCAACATATACAACATCATCAACATGAAGAATCAACAACGCATTCACATTTATCACCACATCATTGGTCTTCTCATAAAACCCAAACCCAGATAGTTAGCATGCCGCAACATGGTAATCTGATCCCATATTTATGTCGGAATGTGGCAACCGATCCCATAATTATGCCGGAACATGGCAATTCGATCCAAGTTAGTTATGCCGGAACGTGGCAATCCGATTCCATTCACACACTACAGTCACAAACAGAAGTACATCATTAATATCATACATTTAAGTCATGATTTCATGGCATTGATATTTCATCTATCTTATTTACAAAAAGTGTTATCAACATTGCAACATTCATACATATACAAGTATCATAATGAAGCAAGAACAAGCATACATCACACAATCATAGAATCACACCATCACCTACCTCGAAACAAGCTTGAAACCCTAAGAAACTTGATCCTTCCCTTTCTAGATTCGTTCCGCTTGTTCTTGGTCTACAAACAATCACAATAACACGGGAATCAACAAACAATCATTAACTACCCTTATTACTACAATTCTATGAATCCCAGATCAAACCCATGATCCCAATCATCCAAATTAGGGTTGTTTCCATCATAGAATCTATAATAAAATCCTTTCCCATCAATATTCACCCATTCTATTATGTTCTATGGATTGAAAAATGGATTCGGGGAGTGAAAAGCTTACCTTTAGCCTCAAGAATGGTGAAAAATGAGTATGAGTTGCCTGGGGTTGTTCCTTAGCTCTAATAGTCAAAAGTGCCGAGTAAGGTCGTTTAGGGGTTTATTAACGACAATAAGTTGCGTCTAGCCCGCCACAGTGGCCCTCACCCCGCTGTAGTGGCGCTGCCAGAGCGACCCAACTTCCTGCTAGGGCGGCATTCTTGAACCAGGGAGCTATTCACCTTTCACCTATGATTTTAAGTCTCATCGTACCCGCCACAGCTCCAAATATCCCGATGTAGCGGCAGCACCAGAGCGGCCAAACTCCTGCCAAAGCAGCACAAACGGAAACAGAGAGTCCATTGAAGGAATTCCAAAATCCCATTTCACAATACACCTCTAACCCACGACGATAAGAAAATACCATTTACGCTAAGATCGAATCCGGAAGTTCTACTGGCCCGAACTCAATTCCGTAAAGTCGTATGGTTTCCTTAACCTGTTATCTAACTACTTATGCCATCAAAATAAAAAACAACTCACCCGGTTGTTACAATATTTCCCCATACCTCAACGACTTCGATTCCATCCAAATCTGGACAAGGTTGGGAAAATACAAATACTACGAAAAAGTTTTTTCGGCCCCAAATTTTCCCCCGTTGGCATTTCTATAATGACGGAACCCGGTCGTTACGCTATGTATTTAATCATCTAGTTTGATAATTTGTATTAACTCTCCTAAACTGAGTAATATATGATTGGATCAATGTAACTAGAGGATTTTCACTTGACTTAATCTAATAGTAGACTCTCCATCTGAGTTAGGTCTGTATAAGTTTATGAAGTGAATAATTGGTCATTGTACATGTGTATTGCATGGGCAGTTCTCCAATCCCTTCGATTGGCTATTCGAGATGCATGGATATATATGTATAAATGAGCCCTAAAATTTTCTATTTAAGATTATTCAAAATATTATGATCTATTTAATGTATTATATCTCATATTCTCAATAGACTTTACGCACCCACTTAGTACTACTTTAGCTTTTCTTTTGGTAGAGATAAGATATTAATTCAAAGAATGCATTGTACATGTACCTTATGTTAGAAGGAATTATTTTCAGTTTCTAACTAGATAAGAGATGAATATTTAATATATTTATTTGTAACTCTCCTATCTTTGAGTTTGATGAATATTTTATTTCTTGTGGTATATTGATGCATGATTTTTTATTAGTATTATTTCTCATGAGTCAAATTATATTAATCTGTCTCATAAGGGAAAATATCTTTTAAATTGAATGAAACTTATCTGTACATTAGCGTCTAAGTCATTTATTCTGAATATAATTTCGAGGTTGGTTAATGGATGGACATAACGGTTCATTGAAAGTGAAGACACTATTAACATGTGAGTCTTGTTTAGAAGGAAAAATGACTAAGGGACCTTTCCTCTTAAAAAGGAAAAAGAGGTAGTGATAAGTTATAATTAATCTATTCTAATTTGTGTTATAAATGAGCATTTGGGCAAGAGGTGAATTTGAGTATTCTGAGTTTTCAAGAAGGTTACTCATGATATGAATATATTTTTTGATATTTTGTAAGTCTAAATGTCTTGATAAACTCAAAATATTTAAGACACATGAAAATAACATCATGAAAAATATATAAAGTCACTGCAATCTGATTGTAATGACGTAAACCTCTTTGCAGAGCTCATAAGTCACTTATCTTACAGAATAATTGTATTTAAATTGTCTACACTAGACACTCTATAATAATATATTGGTGTAGAAGAGAAAAAAAGTAGAATCTTATGAAGATGATAGGATTAATTATTGACTTATTATTAGTTATTTTGTTTCTTTTGGGATAGGTTCTAATAACTACATATCACATTCTGAATTCAATTTCTTTCAAATCAGTACCTTGAACAACTATAGAACTAGTTGGATTTGACGTAAGTCTAATCTGTGTCATGTTCAGATATAGGATTGTCCAACACATGTGCTCAATGGGAGAATAAGAAAATTGGAATTAAGAACGGAATGTGTGTGTTAATTGGATATCCTAAATAATGAAAGAAGGTTTATTATAGTGTCCTAAAGAAGTTAACACAACTGTCTGATTCTAGAAAATGATCATTTAGTAAACCATGTTCCTAGAAGAAAACTAGTTTTACAGGAATTGAACAAAGAAATAACAAATAAGTCAATTGTAAATTCAGACGCTCAAAAATATCTAATCGATATGTCACAAATGACGTTCCATTGCATTTAAGTAGTGGGACAAACGTTACTAGACATAAGAAAATTACTACCCCAAGTAGTGGAAGTGATGTTGAGCAAATTAAAGAACACTATATGAAAAGTTGTTAATATTTCAATATCAAAAAATTTTGAAGAAAATATTAAGACTCAAGATCATGAAAGTGTGATTATGTAGTAGTGCTTAGTCGTAGTGGGAGAATCATAGCGAAGATTGAATTGTTTTGTATGCTTGAGAGAACTTTTATCATCATAGATTTCCTGAAAAGTAGTACACTCTTGGAAGGTTTCATGTGAAGCTCTCTCAAGATCTAGTACAAAATCGAGTTGTTACGATGAAGCACTACTAGACAAAATTGCATGAGAAAATAACTTGGTAAATTTCTTTTGATAAGAAATAAATGAATGCATGTGAAAGTTGTAAATGCATAGTTAATAGTCTAAGTGGGAGATTGTTAGGGTATATACTATTAATCATGTGTTTAGACATAGTATTCTAACAATTTTCAACACTAAATATCTAAGTGGGAGATTGTTAGAGTATATACTATTAACCATGCATTTAGATATACTACATTATAACAATTATGATGGTTAAAAGTCTAAGTGGGACATTGTTGGGATATATACTATTAACCATATGTTAAGATATAATATTTATTATAGAATAAATATTTTCTCAGTTTTAATAGATCATAAATTCATTTATGGTGTTTGTTTACTTATATAGTAGATGATTTTGTGTGTAGAGT
Source organism: Solanum acaule (assembly GCA_036250505.1). Classification (NCBI taxonomy): domain Eukaryota; kingdom Viridiplantae; phylum Streptophyta; class Magnoliopsida; order Solanales; family Solanaceae; genus Solanum; species Solanum acaule. The sequence goes on along the minus strand of JAJOOR010020137.1, from coordinate 19,085 downwards.
TTTATCTTATACACAGAGGATTAAATCATCGATTCTTATAAGTATCAAGTTTTTTGTTCACAATCTAGGATAAAAATTGGACATGCCATCGGTACGATTGTAGCACAAGATTATATGTAATTTATCTTGATTATGGAAATGGTATAGTTCCAACTTCTTGTGCTAGTTCATTTTGTATGTATTGAACAGCACCAAGTAGAGATAGTTGTTTTAGACTGACTGACAAAAACATATTCTCTAAACTATTAAATGTACTTATATTCTTAATCCTGATATAACTATTATGATCTGTACATATTAATTATCGTTTTGATTTATTAAAAGGTGAGATTCTGAGATGGGTCAGTATGCCTGGTAGATTGGATGATAATAATATATATTGGTGAAATAATAAATTAGTTGATGGAATCCATGTCTCCTTATAGAGATTAATTGGTATGCCTTTTTGAGAAACTTATAAGTTTTCATCGTGTCAAACCTTGCAAGTAGATTTATGAATCTGATACATGAAATGAATTAAGTAGTGCTCTAAAGGAAAGTAATAATTAAATTAAATTCGTCAGTAATTTAATTTATTGATTAGTATCTATAATCTTAACATGGAGAATTACGTAAGTGTTTAATGGGGAATTTCAAAATATAAATAGAGGAGTGCAATTACAAATTTCTAGTGGAATGATTTGTAATTTATTATGGTAAGAATATATTCAAATTAATTATTTGGAATTATTTCCATAATAGGAAGCCTCAGTAATTAATTTTGTGGTCCCTATAGTGCCCATATTTAATTAGAACTCAAAATCCTATTTCTAAAGGTAAAAGGAGAGACAAGCGTGTTTTTTCATATAAAAAGAAAATAGGCGTGTATTTTTTCTGGTTGAAGAAAATAGATTGTGTTTTGTTCTCCTCTTTGGGAAGAAATCTCTATAATTAGGGATTCTTCTAACCCAAGAAATTGAAGGTTTCTATTCATACTTGTCCACCCAAGTATTGAGAGAGTACGGATGTGAACTTGGGATCATTGTAGAAGATTGCAAAGTTGTTTACTATCTTACGGATCGCTTGAAGGTCTGTCTAACTTGGGGATTCGCTTGAAGGTATTTGTTCACGCTTCAAGAGGTATTTATCGAATTAGATTTCAGCAAGTTTATGTGTTCTAGCATGATTATGTGTTCTAGCATAAACTTTATTGGTTATCTATTATTCATGTAAGCGGTAAGATCCTAATATGCTTCCGCTGTGCATATAGTTTTCCATCAATCACATCATAAGTTATTGTATTTTTCATTTTTATTGATGACATAATCTCATTCAAGACTTCTGAAGAGGTCCTAAAGGCAATTGAGTACCTAAAGAAAAAATTTGTGATAAAATTAAATTTTGAAAAGAAAACTTATCTTGATTTGCAAATTGAATATTTACTAGATGTATCTTTATCCATCAATTTGTCAATACTGAGAAAATTCTAAAATAATTTACATGAAATAGGTGCATCTATTAAGTAATCCATTAATTGTTCAATCACTTTGAAGTGGTAAAGATCCTTTCCCATCTCAATAAAAGAATGAGGAACTTCTTGGTCTTGAAGTATCATATCTCAGTATAATTGTAACAACCAAAAAATTTCTACGTTAAAGCTTGAGCAATTCTTTATTTGTGTATAAGATTGTACCATGTGATTCTAAATTATTTTGAGGTGTCAAGATCAATTCTCTAGTGTGAGAATGATTTTGGATATTAATTAAGGTCACAAGAAACCCTACAAAGTTGAGTTGAAAGTTTTCTTACCGATTTAGTTTCAATAAAAGATTTTACTTGGGTAAACTTCAAATTATCATATCTCTCAACAAATAATAAAAGAGGTGGATCATGACCTATCAAAATAAACGTGTCTGAGTCCTCTTTCCAATGCCACCAATTTTGTCTTATTCCGAGTTCGAAGTACAATGTTATGCCCATTTTAGTAAGGCTACAGGTAAAGTTTCACGGATGGCTATACTTCCAGTGAAGTGTTTCACGGACCATGGAGCCTTAAACAGTCCGTGAAGCCTTCCTTGAAGGGCACTCCTTTAGTTTTTAAGTTGGGGTCATTTTGGTCTTTCCCCTATGCATTTAGTACTTAAACTATGTCATTTTAACCGTAAACCATGGCGTTTTCACCTAGTTAACTGCTTAAAAAGTGATAATCAATTTTTTTTATGTTTATTAACACTTCAAGTCATTAGAGCAAGATTTCAAGAAGAGAAAAGCTAGGGTTTCAAGTGTTTTTTGTGTTTTGTCGATTTCGCCAAGAAGTTCGTTCTTCTTGGTATGTAAATCTATCATAGTATTGGACTAGTTCATCCTCAGGCACTATTTCTACTTTCAATCAAGTAAAAGAGTAATATATTGTTCTATACTTAGATTTGAGTATTATTGAGATGAATTGATATTGAGTTCTGAGTTCTTGAGTTAATGATTATTGAATTCCATTTCCTATTAATGAGTTGCTATATCTTGCGTTGAAATTCTTGAGTTGATTGTTCATGCCTAGTTTTTATAATGAACCATATTTTCTGAGTATTCATTGAGTTATTATTGAGAATCTTTTAAACAAAACATAATTGTTTAAACTAAGTTTTGAGAAAGTAAAAGGAGTTTGAGAAAGAGCTTAACCAAGATTTAAGCAACAGTACAAGGGAACTAAGTATTTTCCAAATATTTCATTTTTACATGAAGAAAGAGATTATTATTTTGAAAAAAGTTAAAAGAGTTTTCAGAAAGATTGAGTACAGAGCAGTTACCTCTTAATGAGTCCCCTTTTGAGTAATTATCTCAACTACCTATTAATGAGTCCCCTTTTGAGTAATTATCTAAACCCATAATGTATTATTACTTTGAGCAAAGCGAAACCTTGTTTCCTAAATGAACTATGAGTTCAGAGATATTTGAGTACAGAGCAGTTACCTCTTTTAAGGGGATAGTTTGATCAATTATCTCAAACCAGAGAAAGAGTATGTTTTATGCGTTTAAGCAAAGATATATATATTATTGGGAGTAGTATTGAGCACCGACAAGGGGGATAGTTCAAAAACCTCACAGCCCCCATAAACCATGTCTTGCAAACATGGGTACAAGATCATACTTTTTAGATGAATCACTAGTGCCTTCGGGCAGGCTTAGTGGATCCACTTAGTTGAGAGGTTCTACATTCCGGCACGATATAGGACATTTCTGGCAGGCGTTGTATCATCACATAAATCATAGTGATGATTGTTTGTTAGAGAATCTCCCAATAGAGTTAAAGTGTATTTTCATATAACACTTCTAATATTGAGTTCAATGATGAGTAAGTATTTTGTAAAACATTAAATGATTTAACTCTTATTTTTTTTACATTTCGCTTGAGCATATTTCATCTATTGCACTCCTTTCATTCAGTTATTTTGCTTAGGATATATTACATACTCGTAAATTGAATGTACTGATGTAATTCGACTTGCAATTTTTTATGATGTAGGTACATGTGTTCAGGATCATCAGCAGGCGCTTCGTTGAGATTAATCTACACTTTGGCTTGCTTTTTGTGAGCCTTCTTGTATTCTGGGGACTTGACATTTATTTTCTAGTCAGTTGTCTAGAGATGTCGTGGGTCTTGTCCTGACATCCATCTTGAGTAATAAAGGCTTCATAGATAGATAAATTTGAGGAGTCTCTTGGTATTTACTTTTCCTTGAGATGTTTTTGCAAACTATTACACTTATGTCGTTCAGTATTTTACGGACAGTTTGAATTGAGTATTTTACTTTGAGTTTAAATGTTCTAAATTTTGTTTTTTAAGCCTATTATCACATGAGTAAATCTTCCGCCAAGCAGTCAGTCAGGCCAAGAGTTCGCTTGGAGGTCGCAATGATTGTTGAGCGTCGGCGACGTTCGGGGTGTAGGCTCGGGCATAATAGTGATTTGTGCATTTATGCATCTGGCCAATGCTATGAAACTTTACACAATATTTTTTTCATTTACTAGCAAGATGATTTTACACCTACACGAAAATATTAAAACAAAGTTAAAAATATATTGTGAACCTAAAGGAGACCATTGATATGAATTTATATTAAGCAAACAAAGGTAGTTCAAATCTTATTGGTTATGAAAATGTAGGTTATTTATCCGGCTCACATAATTTCGATATCAAACAGGCTATCTATTTTTATTCAAAATTGTTGTTATATCATAACAATCTACAACGTTGGTATTCTTCAAATCATATGAGATAATAAATATTCATGAAGTAAGTAAAGAATGTGTATGGTTGAGATTGGTGATACATTTCATCAAAAAAAAAAATGTGACCTGAAATCATGTTACCAAAGTACCCAAAACTTTATTTCAAGACAAGGATGTATATACGACCCAAAAAAGGAGACTTCATAAAAGAAGATAAAATGAAAATATTTCACCAAAATTATTCTTCACACATGATCTTTAGTAGAGCGGTGATATTGATGTACAACAAATCCTTTCAGGTGATAATTGAACATACTTATTTGCTAAATTCTTACCAACTTCAGCTATTGAGAAGAAGGTACACAAGATTGGAATGCGAAGATTAACAATCTGAATAGTTGTCTCTATTTGGAAAAGTCAAATATGTATTGTACTCTTTTTTTCCTAAATTAAGATTTTATCCCGCTTGATTTTCTGGTAAGATTCTTAATGAGGCAACTAACAAATGTTTATTACTATGTGCACTATTGTTTTTCCTAAGACTTTTTCCTATTGAATTTTTTCTATTAAGATTTTTACTAAGACATGTTATCTATTAAATGAACATTAAAGCAGGAATGTTATAAATACATTATACTATAAATGTTCATTAAAAAATTTATTGAATAAGCTTATAGTTGAATAAGCATACGATTGGATAAACATGCAATGAATAAGCATACAATTGGATAAACGCAAAAGCAAACAGTTTTCAATACATGAGTTCAAAATTTAAATTGTACTCGCTCCGTCCAATAATAGTTGTCCACTATACTATTTTGGGATGTCCAACAATACTTGTCCACTTTATGAAATCAATGGATAATTTTATAGTTAGTTCCTAATTACACTTATCATTAATTATAGTCATTTCACTATTACATATTTCAAATGAGGATTTTTATAAATACATTGTATTGTTAATATCCATTATAAAATTTATTGAATAAACTTATAATTGAATAAACATACAATTGGATAAGCATGCAATGAATAAGCAACGCATAGTCAAATAGCTTTCAATTCATCTGGACATGAGTTCAAAAATTAAATAGTAGTTAATATCTCTATATTTACTTCATTACAAAAACGACTATTGAGTGACTTCATTAAATATTTTGTTTGACTGAAACAAGAAATCTTTCCCCATTATAATTATAACACTAAAAATATAAAAAATAAAAATGTGCCTCTTTTCTTTGCCAATTCCATCCTCCAATTCTTATATATTGCCCTAAAAATTGAACCACCCATATATGTTACATGTAGTTTCAAGTCTTGTTTATTCATTTCACAACTGAACCTTGGTCATTTTTTATTAAGCATTATTATTATATATAGCTAGTGTTAACAAGTTTATTGAAGGAAAATTGGTGGATGTGGATCCTGCTAATAGCATCAAGAGCAAAGAGGAGAAGATGAAGATAATTTTCCACAAGTTCGACATGAACAAATATGAACATCTAGGGACTACTGATCTATTTGGATGGATCATTGCCATTGAATCCACATTAAATAACGATTTGCAAAGGGTTCTATCTTTCCTTAAAATATATATGGATACTTACCCCTCTATCCTAATTGATTCAAAAGGATTGTTCTATACTGGCTTTAGTCTCATTTATATCGATGGTCTTCGTAACCTTGATCATGATTCAAATACCATTACTATCCAATTACTCAAAATTCAGACCCCTATTCAGCACCAGGTTTATATGCTATACTATATTACTTCTTCTTTTTGTGAATCTTTTCAAGGTCACATGATTTTAAGGTAATTCTATTCCTTATAGGTATTTGAAAGGTAATCTAGCTCAATTGGTTTAATTTGGATATGAGGCTCAACCTAGGTTTTTTAAGGCTACTCAAAGTTTCTTAATTTGTCGTACTTTATACATTCGAATCGACTTAATTGCTTGCTGTTAAAAATGGTTCTTTCATTGTTATTTGATGGTGAATGGTGTAAATTTTGTAAACTATGAGGGGTCGTTTGGTAGCGTCAATGAGAATATAAGAAATGAGTTTATTAGTAATGTTTTGATTAGTAATGCCTGAATTATTTCTTATCCACATTTTGGTATATTGAGGAACAATAATGCTTGTATTGCTAATACCATAGTTTGCTGAAAATCCTATTAAACAAAGAACTACATAATAACACGACTAATATATGTATTATTTTCTCTAATACATCCTGCCAAACACCCCTCACTGTATTATAACCTATTGGAGCATGTAACTAATCTATCAAATTATCAATATAAGTTGCGTGCAGAGTTGAACTACTATTGGATTAATTCCTCAACCGCAATAGAAAATTACAAAGTATGACTCGAAAGTCACAAAGACTTGTGATAGGAGCACTGACATTGCATTATTTTGGAGGTGGTATCATTACAAGCACTCCCAGTTATAGGACTTCAAGTACAACAACAACAACGTCTGCTTCAATCATACCAAGTACAACAAATACTACTATAATTACAAGCACAATAACAAGTTGAAAGTCAAGTGGCAACTAATTACTCACATAATTTTACTTTTTCAAACAACAACCTCATCAACAACATTTACAGTGCTCGGATGGTAAACAATTATAGAAACACACTAAACAAGTGATACAAATATCTTGTCTCTGAGAACATTTTATAATATTGCTTTTCAGGCCCATCATCTAGACTCAAATCACATATTGTATTCTAACAAAGTACAATCCTAAATACTTTTTATCCTTTACAAATTTTTTGTTATTGTAGTTTTTCTTGTTTTAGATTACAATTTTTTTTTATGAATCATTTACAGGCTGGAGGGATTAACTTCATTGGGTTGGTGTATGATTTCACAAATACAACGCATCAAGTAGTACAAATACATAATTTGTCTTTAATACTATTTGATAACATCTATCCCTTTTTAGGCCATCACAAAGTATTTTTAGTACCAAATTGATCAAATCTTAAGGAGTTGTTAATTATTTGTAGGAAGGAGGGATCAACTCAACTGTGCTGGTGAGTAGTTACGGAAACACGGAGCAACAAGTGGTACAAATACTTCATCTACCTTTAATACTCTTTGAGAACATTTAGTAATGTTGCCTTTTAGGCAATCATCTACTCAAATCACAAATGATTTTACCAAATTCTAATCTTAAATAGTCTTTAACTTTTAACAGAAATGTTATATTATTTGTTTTCCTTTTTCAATTTTTCTTGTTTTAAGTAACAGACTATTTGTTTTAAAAATTTTATAGGGAGGAGGGATTCGTAATACTACACAGGTGAATAGTACTGAAAACTCAGCCCAACAAATACATTTTCTGGCTTTTCAATAAACGAGAACATTTAAAATTGTTGTCATTTAGGCCATCATCTAGACACAAATAACAGAGTATTTTGGCAAACTCCAATCTTAAATAATCTTAATATTTATCGTACAAGGCTAAATTGATTATAGATGAGATTTTAGATAAAGGTAGTGTATTTAATTGTTACATAAATAATATCAAGTTTCTATACATTAAATCAGTGTATTTTTTCAGAGCAGTGGTTGTACTGTCAGTTCAAAAAAGCTCCTTTACTCTATTTGTACTAAGCTGAGACTTTGTATTCTTTATAATAATCTTATCATCCACCATTACAACCATCATAATGCTGAAGAAGGCATTGAGTCAACAATAATGTACGATATACCTCATCCTTAATTAGTGGCTAGGCTTGAAAAGGAAATATTGGACACAAATCCAGGGGTTAAATGGGATGATATTGCTAGACAAAGTGAAGCAAAGAGGATTTTATAGGAAGCAATGGTATTGCCATTGTTGATGCCTGAGTGTTTCCAGGTACTGTAAATAATTTGTTGATTCTGAATAAGAGTATTCTAATGCACGAGGGGTGGGTTCATGTTTGGTATGACGGAAGTGATATTTCAAGAAATTATTTTTCATCATTTTCTGGTGTTTCAAAAGGAGGAAAATTATGTCATTATCCTTATAACAATCTTAGCTTTCATCTTCATATCAATCGCTTCAACTAACACATTTAGACATTATTATGTTTAAAAAATCATCAAAATATTTCCAAAATTTCTAGTTTCATTATTATTAATCTTTAAAATTGGCCAACCAAAAATGGAAAGGAATTGAAATATTTCATATAATTTCCTGAATTTTCCTTCGAGGGAAAAACCACACACACTTCATATTTCCTTTTAATTTTACTCATAAAAAATAATTCACCAGAGGTGGATATGGTCCTCCCAAGTGATTAAGAAAATAAGTTGGAAATAGTTTTTGTTGTTGAAACTTAATGATCTCACATATTTTTCAGTCACAGAATAATAACAAATGAATAGTAGATACTTAATATGAAACTTGTAATATTGAATGTTATTTTCAGGGAATTCGGAGACCTTCGAGAAGATTTCTTATGCTTGGTCCTCTCGATACAGGGAAAACACTCTTGCCCAAAGCTATTGCTATAGAGTGTGGTACAACACTTCTGAATATTTCTTGTAGTTCATTGTGTGGAGAATGGTACGGGGAGAGTGAGCAATTGACACGATGCTTATTTGAGATTGCTCATAGTCATGCTCCAACTACAATTTTCATTCACGAGATTGATTCTCTTTGTAGTGCCAGAGGGTAAGTAAATAATGTAGTACTTTTCCCATTAATGTGTCTGAGTTTGCATGCAATTATTATCTTTATCATGTCATCGATTAATGTTTTATGATAAAGATTTTGTAATTTGTATTGTAATTAACCTGATTTTTATATAACGCCAGTGCGTAAACTATAAAACTCAAAATAAATTATCATGCTCCTCTTTACTTCACATACCTCTTGTGTTTTCATACATCACACAATATCATTTATGCATGTGCTCAACAATTAACATTAATTTGAACATAAAAAAAATTATTTCCTGTGTTGAACTTATAAATTTTTAGTTTTAGTTGTAATACTTTGAAGTCATTTCTCAAGTCTAGTACAGAGCACGGAAAATCCCGAAGTGTTAATCCTAAACTTCTAGTTCAGATCGATCGATTAAACAACTCTAATTCACTGTGCTACTGTAGGAGGCAGCTAGAAAAGAGGATTTACATCCCACTTCCTGATTTTAAGAGTCGCAAGGAGCTTATAAAGATAAACATGAAATCAATCAAGGTAAGCTATCATCATTGTTTTGCATATTATTGAAATGAATGTTTTGTTAATTCAAATCATTGAATGCAGTTAGCTCCTAGGCTGGATATTGACCAAGTGGCACAAAGAACATAAGGTTACAGTGGAGACGATCTAACAAACATCTACAATGATGCTTCTTTTAATGGGATGATATGGAAGATATTAGGGAAAACTACAGACGAGATTAAGAACATATCCAACTATGAGATTCTAAATATTCCAATTACGATGGATGACTTGCTGAAAGCTTTAGATAAAATACAACCCACATTTTCTGTAGAAGACATTCAACAGTATGAAAAATGGCTTTCAGATTTTTGATCATCATAGAAAGATCAAGTAAATGCAAGTTTAATACTACTTCTTTTTTAACGTGGAGGTCGCATTGTGAAGACCAAATTGACTGTTGTTGACAAATGGTCAATGTTATAGTGTCCTCCAATTTTCGCACCCATTATTTTTGTTAGATGATCTAATAATGGTGATACTGTTATTGCTATATGGGGTTCTAACACCTTGTTTGATGGTTATTATCCATTGTGTTACATTGTATTGTTAGTTTTAAATATAATGTTCTAATTGATGTGATTGCATCATTACCTTAATATTTCTTTTCATTTATTTTTACTTATATTTAATAATCCTATTTTATCCTTTATCCTACCTTTTTGTAGTATCTCTACCACATACTCTTCTTTTCTAATAGATTTATCATTCAAATTGTTGACGTGAGTCATTATGTAATGCATATTCCCCATTGGATGGTTTGAGGTAGGTGAGTTAGGGTTAATTGGAGCAGGTTAAGCGTATTCAAGAGCAATTGTTGATAGCCTAGAGCTATCAGAAGTCATATTCTGTTGTGCGATGATGAGACTTGAAGTTCTATGTTGATGATTGGGTATTGCTGAAAGGTCTCTCTTATGGAGGACGTTATATGATTTGCAGGTAAGCTCAGTCCAAAATTCATTAGGCTATACCGAGGTGAGTAGCTTACGAGATAGAGTTGTCTTTGGGAGTGCTAGAGTCTGTTCATCCAATCTTGCATGTAAATGTGTTGCAGAAATTCATAAGAGACGACCCTTCTCGATTTACCTTAGTTGATATAGCTTAGATCTCACAGCAGTTGTCCTACGAGTAGACTCTAGTTGCGATACTAGACCGGCAAGTCCATAGATTGAGGACAAAAGATATATATGGTTTTCATAAAGGTCTTGTAGAGAAATAAGAACGAGTAAGAAATAACATGGGAAGACAAGGAGGATATAAAATCCATATACCCTTACCTATTTCAAGCACCAGAGTGAGTATGCCAGTTAGATTGATGTCATGACCCAAATTAGGTCCATGACCGGCGCTAAGGGGGAGAATCCTAAAGCAAGCCTTACCAGAATTCTACAAAAAATCGGGCAGAGTTTCCTTTGTTTCTGGATCTATCCTGAATTTTCCATGTCTCAAAATTTCACAACACAACTAATAACAACTCTAAATTCAGACATAATATCCAACGATGATCTAATTGTCACGCAATAATACCAATTCATTACCAAATACGAAAAAAGAGGTTCAAAACTAGTCACTTGACTACAATACAAAGGAATAATCATGACTCGAATGAAAGGAATGACAAATGGAGTGACTCTAAGAGTTTTTAAATGAAACTAAATAAATCATAGTAAATCAATAGTTCTCTTGCCACACGAAACAATACGGGGTTCACTAGATGCTACAAATCACACTCTCTAGTTAATGAAATCGTCTTCAATACCACCTGAGTTCTCTATAAAAACAATTAGCAAGGAGTGAGACCCTAGCTCAGTGAGTAATAATACTTAACCACAACCAATTTTAATGAGGGACAAGTCAGAAAACATGCTAGTATAATAATCAAAATAATGAAAGAATGCCCTTTTAGAAATGGTTTGATATTCAATCTTATGTGCCTCATATAAGCAAAATCAATGTAAATACTTAATAGTAAACTCATAAAAATATTTCCATATCAAATCTTATAGCTGGGAGGTTTTCAAGGATGAATATGTAATCAGTGTGGCCTTCTCTTTAAGAAGTAACCAATAACAGTGAACTCCTCATAAAAGGAGTTAAATATTCATATTAGTAGATCCCTACTTGAGGGATATTAGTAACAGAATACTAGTTCTACCTTCCCACTAGCAAGGGCTTTATCAGTACTCTGTAACTACAAGGTGCACTAGGTCTAACGAACCCACCGTTAGCTACGGGATTAATCAAGGTCTACTCCCATTTATACTTTTCTTATAATCTGTAGAAGCATTTTAAAATCGAATAGAACATTTAAATCTTATCAAATCAGAACATTTCAAAGTTTAACAATCACATGTCAAAATACCATTTCTCAAATAAGTGTAAAGCTCTTCCAATAACGGTAATCATATCTTATAAAAATGAGATCATCTCAAATAATCTTTTAGTATCATATAAAGTAAAATACTTGTCCCATATGCAAGTTCAAAATATTCGGTAACACATTTACTTTATAAACCATGTAAAAATCATGAAATTTATGAAATACAAATTGTGGTAAGATTAATACTCACAGTACTTGTATTGATGTACCAAATTCGTTAGAGAAATCTATAAGGCTTCCTTCGATCAATCTATAATCATATGGTATCAATCTCGAGTTAATTCCTTGTTAGGGATAATTCATAACTAAGATAAAGATTTTTCGAACTCTTTTGGACCCCATTTCCCATCAAATTGCTAAATTATAATTAACCAACTCATAAGCAGTTTTACTGATGCACTATCTCCTAACTTTGACCAATTTTCACAACTTATTCATCTATTTTTGTCTCCAAATTACACTTCACTGTCTAAATCACTGCCTCTGGTAGTAAAATTGCAGCCCACAAAATAGATTACCTAGGTTAAGAATCACTCATGGCTAAACTACTAAGGATCAAGGTAAAGTTGTACATGAAGGAAAGATTTACCTCAACTCTATTATAATCTGATGAACCTTTTTCTCTTTTTGTGTATGTCCCCTTGTTTCACACTTCCTCTTCTTTTTCTCTATCTCTATCTATTCAAATTGCTCTCTTTTCCCATATTTTGTGTGATGTTGTACGCATCTTTCCAAACCCCTAATTCCTGCTCTTTCCTTTTTTAAAAAAAAATTGCTGCAACTTGCAGCCCTTTGCTGCTTTGGGATTTTGGCCTACACATTTTTTAATCGTTTTGGTCATTAAAATAAACCAACAATCTGCCTCTCCTTTTTTTAAAAAACCAAAAGACATAGATGACCTTATTTCAATGTAGGGTATTACATTTGAAGAGGTTGAGATTGAGTTACCTTCTTTTGGTTAAAACTTTTTATTGTAATTATGATTTGATTCAAATATTTGTTTACTGAGTTGCATCTTGTTAGTACGTTGTATAACTCTGCTACACATTTGTGTTGGAATTTTTTGCATTTCAGGTTTTTGGATAGTCCTATTTAAAAGGAGACTTTGTCAAAATTTTGGCAACTCTTGAGGACTTAGCCATGTCATGTTGATTTCCATTTGAGGACGAATATTCCTTAGAGGGAAGGTGTTATGAATTTTCTATTGAATGTCTCTCAATGTGAGAGAATCTTTCCATTAAATAGAAAGTATAAAGATTACACATCTATAAAGATCTGTCATTTTTATCCTTGAAGATCAGCTATCCATCTCTACGGATCTGCTATTCAATCCCTCCAAATCAGCTTTGCTATCTCTCCAAATCAGGCATTCTATCACAATATTTGTTTCTATGATTCTACAATAAATCTATATAAAAACACTAATTTATAGCACTATATAATTACATTAATATATACATTTAGTAAGTTGTGCATCATGCTAACATCCCCCCTCAAATTGATGCTAGTGGATCAAGAAGCATCAATTTGTCTACTAGAAAATGATGTCGTTGTCGTGCCATAGATTTTGTGAACGCATCATCTATTTGAAGATCACTATACATATGTGGAAGAGTAATGACTCATTTCTCTACCGCTTCTCGTATAAAATGATAATCTACTTAGACGTGTTTGGTCCTCTCATGAAAAACTGGATTTGTAGCAATCTGAATAGCACTTGTATTGTATGCATGGAAAGGAGTAGGATGAGATTGAGGAAATCAAATCTCAGCAAGTAATCCACGAAGCCATACAACCTTGGAGCAAGTGATGGACATGGATCGATATTCAGCCTCAGTTGAAGATTTTGACACACGACATTGCTTCTTACTCTTCCAAGATATCAACGACTCTCCAAGAAACATACACCGACCAGTGACTGGACGACGAGTATCAAGAAATCGCGCCCTATCAGAATCACTAAAAGCATAAAGACGAATATGAGAACCACATGGAAAGAACAATCCATGACTATATGTTCCTAGAAGATACCGAATTATGCGACGCACAGCCACCAAGTGGAGATGTGGGGGAGTTTGCATATATTGACTAACTTGTTAAACTGGAAAAGAAATATCAGGACGAGTAATAGTAAGGTAATTTAGACTCCCAAATAACTGTCAAAATATAGTTGGATCAGGAAGAAGATCACCTTTCTCACGACGATACTTCACATTCAATTGCAATGGAGTATCTACGGAGGAGGAATCTTGAAGTCCAACCAAAGAAATCAGATAATGAGTATATTTGTGTTGGTTAAGAAACATACATGAAGCATCATTATGAACTTCCAAACCCATGAAATGTGTAAGAGTATCAAGATCTTTCATTTGAAATGAATCTTTAAGCTATTTTTGGAGGCTAGTGATTAATGAAGTATTGGTTCCTGTGATAATAATGCCATCTACATACACCAGGAGATTCCACTTGAGATTCTCCACCGCCAGGTTCGTAGGTTGAGAAATAAGGAAGTCGCTTCATTAAAGATTTTGTGGAGGATTCAGTCCGTAGAATGAGCTACTTGGGAAGCAAAAGCAGCCATGATGGCTAAGTATCCTCACCTCTTTCCTTATGATTCAGTTTCAGCTTATGGTAATAGTTCCTCTCCAATCTCTCAGTTTACTCTTGTGTAATTCAATATCAGTATCTTTTTCCCTTAGTAATCGTTGCATTTCAGTATATTTGCATGTTCATGAAACTCAGTTCAGTTAGATATAAGTTTTTAGTACTTAGTGGTAGGGCTTGCAACTCCTTCCCTCCAAACTCAGCTTGTTTAGTCTTCATTCGAGGACAAATGATCCCAAGGGAGAGATATTGTAACACCTCAGACTTTGAAAAAGGGCTAAAAGGGGAAATTTGGGCAAGTCCACGAATCTAAAAAGGACAATGGACCCTTCACGATCCTAGAAGGTCCATCTTGAGGACCACAGTCCGTTAAGCATGTCGCGAGTGACCATCCAGGACTTCCATGGGAGGGGTAACCTAAACGGTGCCCTAGACGACCCGTGGTGACTTGGACGGTCCATCTAGGGGTCCATACAAGTCACCCAGTCAAAAAGGTTGCACCCAAGTTAGGTTTTGAGTGTTGGGGCAACTTTAACAATCACATCTTTTAGAAAAAAATGAAATATGTGACCCAAGACCTATTAAATTAAAGGTCTTTGATTGTTCTTTCCAACGTCACCAAGTTTGCCTAATTCTGAGCCCGGAGTAAAAAGTTATGCTTGTTTTAGTGAAGCCCTATCGGGCAGAGCATCTTCACGACCCACTTAACGGGTTGTGGTGCTCTAGATGTACCGTGAATCATGTCTTGAAGTTACTACAACAACTTTTTAGTGAGGTTGCACCCCGAAAGTCATTGGTTAAGGGCCACAGACGTCTAAACGGTCCGTGAAACTCCACACGGACCGTGAAGTTGTCCATGAATGAGACGTGTTAGAATTAGAGTTTAGGGTTAACTTCAAATGATCATATCTTTCAACAAAAAATGAATTAGGAGGCCCATAACCTATCAAATGAAATATCTCTAAATCTTTCTTCCAACGCCACAGAGTTTGCCTAATTCCAAGCTTGGAATTAAAAGTTATGACCTCAATAGTGATGCCTTGTTGGGCACAACATCTTCACAACCCACTTGATGGGCCGTGGAGCTCTAGACGACCCGTTAAGCCTGTCTTGAAGTTACTTTTTTAGCTTTAAGTCGGGGTCATTTTAATTCTTTCCCCTATGTGTTGGGCACTTAAACTATGTCGTTTGATGTCTAAACTATGCCGTTTTATTCCGTCTTGGACTTATAATCTAATCAGAACTGACCTAGAACCCTCATTTTCCTAAAATCACCCAGATTAGAATGAAAATTAGAGTAAAAGTCGACAGTTTCTCCCAAGAACAAGAAGCGGTCTTATTCAAGTTTTGTCCTGAAATCGAAAGGATTTCTCCATAGATTTTTTCACCAGGTATGTGGGATTTCACTAGTGGGTTCCTTTCACCCATTAGGTATCTAAAGTTCAGTCAGCTCTTTGATTCTTCATAGCTTGTTTAGACCTAGGGTTTCTAAAACCTTGGAGATTCGTTCTGTTTTAGCTGTTATAGCCTCCATTATCTAAATAGCGTGTTTCATGGAAATTTTGCATAGCTCCATGAATAGAATTCAGAACCTTAGCTTACATTAATCATCAGTACTCATGAATTATACTCGCTAGACACATCAGTCAAAAGATCATGCTTTAGAATTTGAATGACATACCTTTCAGTATATTTATGTGCATTCCAAGATAGCATGTCAGAATTTTGATCTACTCAGTACATCAGTGCATTTTAGCTTTTCATTTAGTTGGGAGTAACCTAGCACCGAGTTGGACTATGGTTCAGCGTACCCTCACATTCCCATAACTACATGCCAACATAGGTTCAGAAGTCCCCTCTGTTGGGTATCAAATTTAGTGATCACGCCATAGTCATGCCTCTATGGCAATGTATATTGGTCCTCTCTATGGGGCGTATACATCAGACTCCACGTTTAGCTCACGTTTTTGTCGATTAATTGTAGCTCCCATAGTAATACTCACATTGCATTGACCATGGTATCAGAATTCATTTTGATATTTATTTCAACATATTAGCTACATGATTAGTACTTGGTTATTGCATTTACCTTAACTTTTCTGTTACACTTTAGTACAGTCTATTTCCATGCTAATTATTATACTGCTCAGTTATATCATTGTTCAGCTTAGTATCTTTATCATGCATGCTCAGTACATCCCAAGTACTGACGCATACTTTGCTCTACATCATTTTATGATGTAAGTAAGGCACTCATCATCCAGCTCACGCTTAGTTCAATTTCCACCCTATACTCATAAGCTTAGTGGTGAGTCCTCATAGTCCAAGGACCTTTTTTATGCTTGGCTTAGTTAGTTTATTTCAGTATTCTTAATGTTAGCTGGGGACTTGTCCCAGCAGCTCATCAATAGTAAAGGCTAGAGTCAGTATTTAGTTATTTGGGGTTGCTTCCTATTGACATGTTCAAAATTATTAAAGGTTTAGAGTCGTTAGTTTTGGACTCATTTATTAGTTATGCTTCCACTTATCTTTGTTATCTATTCAGTATACTTGTGATATACTCTCAGGGTTAGCTTGGGGTCACTCGTACTCCTAGGTATTGTGTTACATCTAGAGGGTTGCCTTGGGGTGTGACATTACTGTTTCAAATGGCTTTGAAGAGCCAGAAAACTATAGTGAACTTGTAGCTGCAGAGATGAAAAATCTTGAGGCTAAGACCCGCTAAGATGTAAAAGCCTTGAGCAAAACCCAAATGGGAGTCTCAAGAGCATATTTTGCAAAAATTGCTACTTGTTAGACTACAAAGCAAGCTTTGGAAGTCTTTGCAAACCGAAGTGTATCGTGACAAAAAGGTATGCACTGTAAATCTTCAAACTCTTAGAGTAGAGTTCCAAAATTTGAAGATGATAGAATCTGAAAAAATAGATGAATATTACATGAGAGTCATGAATATTGTTAATGAAATGAGAAATCATAGTGATCATAGAGAATATGAGTATATTGCTGCTATCATTGGGTAGACGAAAGATATTTCTAAGCTTTCCATCCAAGAGCTAGTTGGATCATTTTGTGCACACGAAAAATGAAATTTTTTTGTGAAGATCAACCAAAAGACACGAATTTTCAGTCTAGAACCAATTAGGAGTATTCTAAAAAGTTCTCAAAAAATCAACAAAAGAAGAATTACGATCCAAAAAAAAGCAGGATCGTGATGGTTCTTCTAAGAAGGTTGAAGAAAAAGCTAAGAAAAGTTCTAGTCTTTTTTGTAAAATTTGCAAAAAGACTAATCAGAATGCAAAAAATTGTTAGCACAAAGGCATGCCCCAATGTAACTTTTGTAAGACTTTTAGCCACATTCAGAAGGATTGCCGGCACAAGTAATGGGAGAAAGAATTTTTTGTGAAGAACAGGAGGAAGAAAAGAAAGAAAACATTTCATTTGCTTCTCAATCTGATGCTTCAGCAAAAAGCAATGAACGGTATGTTCATAGCGGTTGTAGAAATCATATGACTGGAGATGAAAATGTTTTCCTCTCAATTAATAGTAGCATCACTACAAAAGTGAGAATGGGGAATGAGGCCTTAATTTATGCAAAAGGTAAAGGTACCTGTAACACCTCGTATCCGAAATAGACCAAAAGTGCAGATTTTGAGAAGTTGCAGGTGCAACCCACGGTTGCCATCCAAGGTCCATAGGTCAGGACATGGCCCGTGCTGGTGGTCCGTGGTTCACCACTGAAAACCCTTCCCAGACCCAGCTCAGAAAATCGGCTAAGTCTCGACCCACAGTCTGTAGGTCAGACCACGATCCGTGGATCGAGGCCCCCCATTACCTAGCCTTTGACACAAACGAAAGGCGACCAACATAGACCGTCGTTCGATCTACGGTCCGTAGGTCTGACCGTAGGTGAGGGTCAATAGCCAGTTAGATGAAAATTATTGATTTGGTCAACTTCAAATGGTCATAAATCTTAGCACAAAAGGAATTATATGTCCAATGACCTATGATATGATATGATATGATAGATAATTGAATCCTCTTTCCAACACCACCGAGTTTGCTAAAATCTGACCTCCGAGTAAAAAGTTATGCTCGTTTTAGTGATGCCTTGTCGAGCAGACCTGACCTACGACCCCAATCAACGGACCATAGATTGACCTACGGCCTGTAGGTCCCGTCCGTCAGTCACTCCGACAGCTGTTAAGTCATAGGTCTTTCAGTCTTTTCCTATTTCGTTTAACCCCTAAGCTACATCATTTAGATCCTAAATTATGAGGTTTTAGTCAGTTTAAGCCTAGAAACATAACTAGAACTTACCTAAGTCAAATCATTCTTCAGAACTTAGAAAAATAAGAACGCTAAGAGGAAAAGAGAAGTCAAGAACCCTAGTTCAAGAACGCAGCAAGGCTCCATCAATTTCAGCCCCGAAATCGAAAGATTTCTCCGTGGAATTCGTCACCAGGTATGTGGGATTTCACTAGTGGGTTCCTTTCACCCATTAGGTCCCTAGTTTTCAGTCAGTTTATTGATTCCCTTATTATGACTAGACCTAGGGTTTCTTGAATGCTAGAATTATTGGGTTCTTAGCTGTTAGAATGATCCAAATCAGATTAGTATGTTAATATTCAGTTTATTGCATGAATTCCAGAACCCTAGCTATGTATT